>ULGY01000024.1:143760-162483 GCA_900519085.1 Yarrowia deformans | reverse complement strand
AAAAAAAAAAAAAAAAAAAAAAAAAAAACACCCGGTCAAGAGGTGCTATGTTGACACAGTCTGTTTGGTTGACTGTAAATTCCCTTCTACAAACCCTCTGGTTGAGGGAAGTACCTCTCTGCCCCATAGAACTCTCTGTATAGGGCTGTGTGGTTGCAATCGCTGTTGGTAACAGTACACTTTTCCTGCTGTAGCACCTCTAACGTGATACTGGCAAAGGAAAAGCTGTTCAAATAACCAAGTCATATCACACATTCTGTTATGATGTGCCTGTATGTATACAGTAATTTGGGTCTGAGTCTTTGGACCTTAATACGAGAAAATACGACGAGGGGGTCCCACAACTATTAGTACAGTGAATGCAGAGTACAGTACAGTCCTGCTTTTACAGTACAAGTACAAGGGAGACAATTCTTCTGGTCGTTACTGACCTCAATAACTGCTTTTCGTCAGCAACTTGTCAATGCTACAGTCACCGACAAGTACTGTATGTACAGCTTCAGCTACACTCCGATATGTAAAACAAATAAATCATCAATAATTAATTATATATACAGTCAATAGACAAATGCATCAGTACCAGTGCCCGTTTAAGGGTAGTGGGAAGGAGGGGGGCCAAAGTAGCCAGGGTCTGCGGGAATGTCCTTGAGAGTAGGACCGAGACCATCCTGGCCAGCAAAGGGAACGTTGTTACCCCACCAACTGAGATCCTTGTTGGTGTACTGGACTGCGAAGAAGATGACGATACCAGAAAGAGCGGTACCAGTGGTGAGGGCAGCGTTGATGACGTAGGTGTACTTCTTCCACCAAGCAGTGTAGTACTTTCGGAGGTAGTAAGAGAACAGAATGGCAACGTAGAGACCACCAGTCATGTACGACAAGTTGTAAGGAGCCCAAGAAAGACCACCAAAGGACAGAAGAACAGGGTTGACCATCATAAGTCGATCCTGCCACTTTCGAATCTTTCGCTCCTTGTTGGGGTACTTCTTGAGAAGCAGCCAGGGAATAACAGTCTGGACCAACCAGAAGAGAAGGAAGACGCCGAAACCCATGAGGAAAGCCCATCGGAGAATAGGGTACTGGTTGTCGAACATTCGCTTAGGACCAAAGAGACCCCAAATGACAGAGGCAGTGAAGAAGGTTCGCTCGTTAGGACAGGTGAACTTCTCGTGTTCCTTCTGGTACTTGATATCACAGAAGTGTTCAATCTTGGTCAGCTGGAACTGAATGACACCAATGGTGACAAGACCGTTGACCATGGTAGCCCACAGCTGAACCCGCAGCATGGATCGAGGTCGAAGTGCCATATAGTGACCAATCTTCTGGTCAGAGGACAGATTCTGAGCCTGGACCTGGATCTGCACGGCAAAGGCCTTAGCCACGTTGATACCAATGGGTCGACCAGCAATGGTGTAACCCATGATGAGCTCCAGAATAACGTTGAGGGTAAGCTGGGCACCAGTGGCAGACATGATGATGGTGAAGGGGAACAGGAACACCAGGGTGACACAGAGAATCAGAACAATGGACCAGACGGGGGTCTGGACCTCCCAGTGCTCAACGAAGGCCACTGTCAGACCGAACATGACAACGAGAATGGTGTAGTACCACCAGTCAGGAACCTCCTTGTACTTGGCCATCTGTCGAGAGAAAGGATCGTCTCTACCCTCGTAGTTGGAACGGTTGAGGTATCGAATAGACAGCCAGATATCCTTGACAGACTGTTTGCAGACGGACCACTCGTTGGCAACGTAGTAGAAGAAAGACATTGGGTAGATTGCAAAGAAGACACCGTAAAGAACCAGGTTTGCAGCAGTGTAGTAAGGAGGGGAGTAGGCGTGGTACTTGGTCTCATCCAGCTGAGAGTTGGTGAGAACCTTGGACACGTCGAAAGACTGGCCAGTGTTATCAAACAGGTCGTTGGAGTTGATGGGCATGTAAGCGGTGTAGTAGTAGTTAGAGTACCAGACACCCAGAATACACAAACCAGTAAGAACCAAGCCCACGTACTGGGTAACGACAGTGTAGAGGGGCATATACACGGGCTGGACCAGGGCGGTGATCACGGACCAATCAAAGGTAGGGATGGGGTTGAATCCCAAGCCGGTAGAGCTACCAGTGACGGTGGCTAGGTTGATGTTGTTGGGGGCGATCCAAGTCATCCAGTTGAAAGTGGAGAGGGCTGTGAAGAGGTAGTTAGGGACCCAGAAGTAGCAGAAAGCACCGAATCCAAATATCATGAAAGACTGGTACTCTGTGATCTTCCAGCTGCTGACTGTCTCCTTTCGGTGACCGTTTAGAAGAGCCTTGTTGACAGCCAGGGTGGGCAGAGAGGTGGGCCAGAAAGCTCGAGTGGGATAGACGGCCACACGTCGCAGAAGACCAGCAAGACCGAAGCCCATGTACTGGGTGACCAGCATGAACAGGAACATGTATCCAAACCCGAGAGCCCAAGACTGGTCGTAGAACATGGGCAGGTACTGGACAATGATGTTGGAGTTGATGTAAGGAGGAACAGCTGCCACGGAGCACATGAGGGTGGCCATAAGCTGCTCTCTGGCAGACCAGGGGCCAGGATTGAGCTGGAAGTCGATACCCCAAGCCTTGAAGCCCCACTTGGGCAGAATGTACTGCAGCAGAACACCGGAAGGGTAGAGGAAGAGCTGCAGCACTGGAGTAGTGATGGAAATAGCAGGCATACGGGGGTAGAAGAACTGGTTGACAAAAGCGGAGATGGCGACCCAGATGGTTCCTACAATGTAGCATCGGATAGTTTCAACGTGCTCTTTGGGGTCGGCAGGGATAGGGCTGGTGACGGATCGAACCTGGGGGTAAGGAGACCAGTCGTGGAACAGGGCGGCGTAGTATCGCATCAGCAGGGAGTTCTCAGGCTGGAAATCGTCAGCAGCGTAATCACCGACCATTTCGTCCTCCTTCTCGCCCTCAGGACCGTGTGTGTATTCTTCCAGCAAATCTCGACACTCGTCCATCATGCCTGCGGGCAAGTTCTTATCGTTGAGATGGTAGTCAATGTTAGCCTTGATGATACTGGCTGCAGTAACATTGGACATTTCCTCGATCTTTCGAGCCATGTAATGGACCTCTTCAGGGTAGGTTCCATCGACCTCGGAAGGAGGAATGAGCAGCTGCTGGGCCACCCACTCCACGGTGGTCATGGACACCTCTGCGATACTGGCATCGTAGTCGGTCTGGTCCTTCTTGTCGTCGGTGGTCTGAGGGGGTTCAGTGGTGTAAACAGGGTCGTCGGAGATGTTTTCCACGCTACCAGTAGCCACATCGTTCTGAACGTGATGTTCAGCTGCCGACTCGTAGTAGTCGATAGGGGGTTCGTCGTAACCCATGGTGAGTGTGCGTGAGTGTTAAGAAGGAATGCTAGCTTCTCATCACCCGAGATCCGCTTCACCATATATATCTGTCCATTATCGCGGGTCTCCCTCGCGTGAGGCCATCAAACTCTAGCTCCGATGGTGCCGTGCCTGGTAGCATGTCTCTGATAAACTTCAAAAAAGCGAGATCATCTGTGGTGGGTATGAGTCAGGTTGCAGTGCCAATGCCCCTTGGCGGAGGGCATGATGGAACGCCAAGAGGTCGTAAAAACGAGCTGTCAACGGGGTTACGGATGTTGCCGTGTCTGGGGATATCCAGGACGATGATAATCGCCTCTATCCCCACCATAGCCGTAGGGCTTTATCATTCTCTATCCCCCATATCTAAAGGGTAAACCAATCAGTGTAGCGCAACTTTGATATCACATCATCAAGTGTGATAAACTTTTTGCTCCACCGAGCAGACAATAGAAGTGATATCAGACAAGTGAAAACAGTCCTGCACAGTGATGACCGAAGCGAATTAACGCGGTCCCTGCCAAGCCATCTGAGCGATGGGTGGAGGTTGCGGATAGTGGCTGGAACGGGCTAGGCAGAGAATTTCATACGTAAGAAAAATACTCACGTAAACTCTCGATCACCCTCTCCACACGACTGATAAGGTATACATTTTTCACGTATCACAAGCGCAGACAAGGTGTCTGTTTCTTCCACCACCATGCACTCCACCTACAGGTTGTACACCTGGGCTGCAGCCCAGACTTCGAGCCAGTTAAGCTATCGCCTAAAGTGAAGCCAGCCTTGTCGATAGCGCGGAGCTAACAACCTAAGAGATTTTTCTCGTCTCTCAAACGGCACCAGTCCATGCAGCTCATACTTTCCCGACAAAGGGTTTTTCCCCTCCATCGGTGCCGGGGCACTTATCCCGACGCATGAGACAGCATACTCACGTGAGGTGCCGTTCGTTTGCAAACTGTCTGTCGCCAGTACAGAATCTGCTCCGCTAGAGCCGTTTGTACACTCAGGCGCTACGAGTAGTCTTTGGGGCCTTGTTAGCCGCTTCGTGGTAGGCTTTACGCATCCACGGAGCTGAGCCTGTGGGTTGGTGGTCATGCTGATTGTCTACAACCTGGCTGGCAGACGGCGCGATCTACACTGAACAATCAACCGGCAAGTGAACTCTTCCTTCGAAAACAGCCACCTTTCTGCACACAGACTGCAACCAATGCACCCGCGTCAGTCGAGGACTTTTGAGCTTACCCGTTGTCAAAGGCTGTTGGACTAGTCCGTCTTGGCAACAACCCGAAAAACGCCCGATCACTAGCACTAGCATTGCACTACTAGTGTGTACCCATACAGGTGTAGTATTACCGTAACGCTGGCCGCCGAGTATAACACGTCAAGCCGTATCTCTGGTATCTCCTCACCTGAGTTTGTAGCGCCACCCACTGTAATTCTACCTAGGCCAAAGTTTTCGTTTCCGAGGGATACAGGAACGTTCCGCTCCCGGCTAGTGCCCGATCCAAGAGCTAGCTATAATAGCGGACTAAAAAAGCTCAACTGCCAAGCTATTGCGGGCGATGACCCGGAACTGTCAAGTATTTCCCGCAATACGACGGTGGCACGAGAGCAAAAACTAGACTGTCCCACGTTTGTTGTTGGTTCAGACATTGCGTGCTGGGCTGTTCTCACAAGATTTGAAATGAAAACATTCCAAACTTTGGACGTGTTAAAACCAGAAAAAGTTCTGCAAATGAAGCAAAGGGTTGCAGGGACCACGGCTTTGAGGCTCTCAAAAGTGCCTCTCTCGTGGGCGATCCGCTCTCATTCCTTATCAAACTTCGGGCCTGGAGCCAAGTTAAACCCCGAAACGGCTACGTTACGAGAGAAGGCACTGAACTGAATATAGAGGGGCTAGAGCGAACCGATCACTTTGTAATTGTGTACCACTGGTCGTGTTTTGACCAAATTTGAAGTGTCTACTTGTTCAATCCGAGTCCCCCACCTTCTGACGTGCAGTTCTCCGCGCATGTCTGTAACTAAGGCGTCCCAACAGGGTGGGCATTGTAAGAGCAAGGGACGTAAACGCCATCCATAAAGTGCCGCCCGTGAAGTCAAGACAAGTGAGGAAGGCGTCTGAACTTACAGCGCCGTACTTTTTCTGTTCGTTAAAACCACCATACGACGAAACTGCAAGATAAGGCATTGTAAGAGCTTGGGGCCGTTTGGTACCGCCGACGATCCAACATCTCGATGTGTCCTGCAACCCCAAAAGCGACTCCCAAAGCAACCGTCATTTGAGCCTTCTACAAGTAGACATTGCTGTTTGGGGATAACTATGGTAAGACAGCAACGTTCTCAGCTGTTCAAGGACACACCAATTTCAGTTCTCCATGGTTCCACGCTCCAGATACTGTAGATAAGATAGCCCACTCTTGCGCACACTCGCTTTCGTATCCAGCTTTTCTCACCCCTCTGTAGTGGTTTCAAGCATTTCAATAAAAGTTTACTTGTATGACTTTGAACTCACACTACTTGAAACCACACTTCTACAGTACAGTACAGCACTGTACACACTCAACCTCCCATGAACATCGTCATCTGTTAATCTATACCTGTCACCTCTACTTTTAGTTTCGCTGGCTGGGAGGAACGTATCGGCCTCCAGATCCAGCACCAGATCCACCCTCTCGTCGGGAAGGAGGAACGTAGCCTCCTCCACCGCCTTCTCGTCGGTTAGGGGGAGTGTATCCTCCACCGGTTCCAGGCTCTGCTCGTCGGCTAGGAGGAACGTATCCAGATCCGGCACCGGGTCCGGCACCAGGGCCAGCACCAGCATCACCTCGTCGGCTGGGGGGGACGTAGCCACCTCCCTCTCGTCGGGAAGGAGGAACGTATCCACCTCCGCTGGCGGGAGGACCCTGTCGGGGTGCGCCAGAAGAAAAGCCGGCTCGCTTGGCCTCAAGCTTGGCCTCAAGCTCGGCCTCCTTTTGTCGCTGCTTCTCGTAGGCAGCGTCGGCTCGAGCGTTGGCCTCCTCTCGGGCCTTCTTCTCGGCCAGCAGCTTCTCTCGCATGTCCTGCTCAGCCTTGGCCTTGGCCTCAGCCTCAGCAGCAGCAGCAGCCTCAGCCTCAGCGGCGGCCTTGGCCTCCTGCTCGGCTCGCTTGGCGTCAGCAATTCGCTTGGCCTTGACCTCCTCGATTCGCGCAGCCTTGGCCTCGGCAAGGTTCTTGACGGCCTCCTCTCGAAGTCGAGTGAACTCAGTCTCTCGCTTGACACGAATATCGTCTCGGAAAGACTTGTAGAAGGGAACGGCTCGCCGCAGACGCTGGGCCAGCTCGACCTTGGCGTCGTGCTCGGCCTTGGCGGTGTCCTTGATGAGCTTGATTCGGGCGTCGTAGATCTCTCGGTCTCGCTGCTTCTGCTTGACAAAGTCGTCCTCCACCAGCTTGATCTCCTCCATTCGGTAGGCTCGCTCGGTGTGGTCGATTCGTCGGGCAGTGACTCGCAGACGGTCGCCCAGCTCCTTGGTCTCCTTGGCCAGCTGGTCCACCTGCATCTTTCGCAGAGCGTTGGTGTCCAGACCCTCGAGCTTGTTGACGTCGATGGTGATGATTCCCTTGGCGTTGATCTCCTCGGCCAGCTTCTTCTTCTCCTCCTCTCGGACGGCGTCCTGCTCCTTTCGGATTCGCTCCAGCTCTCGGGCGTGCTGCTCGGCAGCCAGACGCTCCTTCTCGGCCAGCTCCTCGTCCAGGAGTCGCTGGGCTCGCTTTCGAGCCTCCTCTTCCTCTCGCTGGGCTCGCTCGGCCTCGGCGGCGGCCTTTCGAGCCTCAATCTCAGCTCGTCGGGCCAGAGTCTCGGCGTGCTCTCGGTCGGCGTTGTCCTGGGCGGCGGTGAGAGCGGCTACGTACTGCTGCTCTCGGACCTCGGCGGAGTTGAGAGGATCAGCAATGCTAAGGGTTCGACCCAGTCGCGAAAGCTGGGTTCGGACAATCTCAATGGGAGTGTCCTGGAGAGAAGCGGAGCCGGTGGCGGCTCGAACCTCCTCAAACAGCACGGATCGCTGGTCGTGGTCAATCTTGATGGCCAGCTCGCCCTGAGCACAGGCTCGGACGATGAACTGTTCAATCTCCAGGGGGGTGGCGGAGAAGGGAGCAGGGAAGGTGGCCAGCTGGATGACAAAGTCCAGCTTGACGGACTCGTAGACCTGGGACAGCTGCTGGAACAGTCGGGTGAGAATTACCTGGTACAGAGGAGCAAAGTAGGGCTTGAACTCGGGAGCCTCGGCAATGGCGCCGACAACGGGGGTCAGCTTAGCCCGGATGGACAGAGGGTGGAAGTCGACCTCCAGAGTCTTGTACAGAGCCTTGATTTCGGGCTTGACATGGGCCAGAATGTTTCGGGACAGAGCAGACTTGAGCAGAGCGTCTCGGGTGGGGGTTCGCTGCAGGTTGAGCAGACCGGTCAGACGGGTGTTTCGGTGTCGGTCCTCAGCGCTGGTGTTGTGGGGGATGGCGAGGGCAGAGAGAAGCACAAAAGAGGCGACTCGCTGGTACTCGGACACGGGGACGGCTCCGCGAGGCGACTGGGACAGCAGGTGGAAGAGCTTGTTCCAGGCGGCGGCGTGGAAGAGGTAGTTGCCGGCGACGAGGAAGATTCGAGCCAGGTTCTCGTAGTAGTTGCCCATCATCAGAGGCTTGGCGGGTCGCTTGGACACGGTCAGCAGGGTGTGGACGTCCTCGACGGACCGGAAGGCCTCCTGCCACAGCTCCAGCTTGACGGCGACGTTGAGCTGAGAGAACCGGGTGTCCAGGTATCGCTGGAGAGTGTCGGCGTCGGACAGATCGACGGAGGTGGCGGTCACGGGGGGAGCGTTGGGGCCCTTCTGGGCGGTGGTCTGCAGATGAGATCGCAGAAGCTCACAGAGTCGTCGGAACTCGGTCTTTCGGGAGAACTTGAGACAGAAGTTGAAGGCCTGCTCGACAACCTGCTGGTAGATGACCTCCAGCTTGCTGTTGTTTCGCAGAACGTCCAGCACGCTTCGGTAGGCCTCCCACAGGAACTTGAGCCAGGGGGTCACGACTCGTCGGTCGGTTCGGTCCTTGGTATCCTCGGAGGACACGGTGGCCAGAAGCAGGTCTTCGGGAGACTCCTCGGCCTCCAGGTCATCGGCCTCCTCCTCATCGGCAATCTTGTCGGCCTGGGCCTGGGCATCAGTCACTCGCTGCTCGGCCAAAGACAGAAACTGCTTGATGACGGGCTCAATGGCGTTCACGTTGGTGGACTGCACAATCTTCTTGTACTGGTGGAGACCATCCTTGATGATCTTGCCCTTTCGCAGGTCCACAGACAGCTGCACAAATCGGGCCACGATGGGCTCCAGAGTGGCCACAGAAGTGGTTCGGGCCTTTCGGGCAGACACGGTCTCGTGGAGAAGTTCCAGAGCAGCATCCTGCTGGCCCACGGCGATAAGCTCGTCGGTTCGCTTCAAGACCGTCTCGGGACGGACGTTCTGATGGGGAGCCATATTGGTGGTGTGGTTGCTTGGTAGGTGTAATCTAGAAATTTTTCACCACCAGACGTGTGCAGGTAGGGTAACCTTGAAAAATAAGGGTTAGGATGTGGCTGTTGTGGTGGTGGAGGTGGAATTAATGCGAGGGTGTCAGTACAACAGTGATGCCCTTAATTTAATTATATATTCTTTTGTGTGAAAATTCTCATATGATGCCGTCCATCACGTCACGTCTTTTTCTCTACTTTAAGCCCATCAAAAATGTGTGCATCGAGCTATCTGTAGGTTAAGTTACAGTGGTTGGTTTAGTTTGAGTTTTTGCGGTTGGGAGATTTGTGCTGGATGTGGTAAAAGGTCACATGATCTCAGCCCCAGCCTTGTGCAATATCGTATAGGAGAGCAGAACTGAACATGAGTTGAAAGCTGAGGTTGGAGGAGGGGGTGTGGGTGTTTCAAAACGCCCCTTATTCTCTACATGATCTCTCGAAGCTCTTGAACTAGCTACCGGATCCATGGGTACATCCCTCTAGGCGAACAGTTGCCGTGATTCTGAAGAATGAAATGAAGCCTTCTTGTTCGAGTATGTAGTCACTCGTAGTCTACTTGGTTCCCTTATGAAATTCTCTATAGCCCCCGATTGACCATGATCTCTGAGATTCTCAAAGAATCAAGGCCTGTCCCTCCTGTCTCAGTACATGCTGAAGGGTAAGTTGTATTAGCTCTACGATATACACTCTGAATGGGGTTGATTCCAAAGGGTGCTACCGTTTCGCTCGTATCACTTGATGTGTTCGATGAAGGTAGCATCCCCTTGGGATGTATTATTACGACATACGTTTGTATCCCTAACCCCGTAACCTGTGCAGAGCATTCTATTGGATAGAAGTGCAATGAGGCCGAACGTCCGGATTAGGGAGTTCAGGGCTAGGGTGCTTATCAATCCATGTATTCTCCAACAGTACATACAGTACAGGAGCCGTGAGACTGGTGCTGTTTCCTCAAGTTGTGCCATAGAGCAAAGCTCAGAAAAACTCGCAGAGTTGAGAAGAGTTCTCAGAGCCTTCTCATGGACTCAAACTCACGGAATATTGCGCTCTTGGGTATCATTTTGGTTCTTTCGCTGTGTTGAGGTTTTCAAGTCGAAGAGTCAGCCAGAGGGCAACTTGGGGATCGGTTCTTGAGTCAAGAACTAGTTAAACACTTGTGGTGGCATTACCACCAGTTAAGATACTTGTCAAGCAGCAAGTGAATGGGATAGCCAGGGCTGATTGAAGAGAGAAAATGCTCTCTGTGATGTGTCGAACTACTGTAGTATGTTTTTTTAGTTGAAATTAAGGGAAGGTTTGTTAGATTCTTATCTTAACAATTGACGCGTGTCCTCCCACAAAACGAAGTTGCCACATAGGCTGGTCTCTCCCATCGACCGTGAAGGCCACAGCTCCCTGACACTCTAATAATAGCACAACCAATCTGCACACCTCCAAAGTGGGGTTCTTTGGCCCTTGTCAGTCTTGCTTCCTTTGTATGGTGAGCAGAAGGGGGTGTGGTTGAGCAATAGGATGATGGATGACACTATAGACCCCAGACAGTCATGGAAAACAGCCCTAGAAACCGTTTAATGTCAAGCGTAACTTTCCCGTACAGTAATAAAGCAACTGACGTTATTCAGATCTCCATAAGCACTCCTTGAGCACACACATCTACGAGTACATATGAGGGGAAGGAAATCGCATGACACTTGTGTATCCGTTGTAACGAGCAAATACCGTTGGAGGTTAGGGGCAGTGCACTTGTGGAATGGATTGGAATGTTCGTTCTTGTGTCTCTACTGGTGGGTTTGTGTGAGTACAGCACGAGTACATACTCGTATGTACAGCACATCGGAGTGACAGTTTATAGAACAAAGATATGAACCCTTCAGAATGACTCTTAACTTCTGACACTGTATACCCATCACTCTGAGTCACACAAGAATAGTACTCGTGCTATCGTACTACAGTTCCGGCATCCATTTAACGATACCTACGATGGACTTGCCAACATGGAATGTATCACACGTACAGACGGACATTTGAACCATATGATTGCAACCCGTTTTCATGCACCAACAACGTGATCAACAGAATATCTACAAAGGGTAGCATACCGGCAATCGATTCAACTCTTCTCATATTAAACCGAAATGATGTCGACTGGACAAAGAGGTCTTTATTATGCATGAAACGTGACCACCCCACAGGAAGATGATCATGACTGTTTGCCATCGTGAGTCATGGAAGCTGTACTGTAGATGTCACGCTAAGTGTAGCTAAAACACAGATTTCGAACCGGTGACTGCTTGAATATGTGGATTGGCCAGCCCCTTGAATGCCTAATAGCACCACCGCCCAAATTAGCAGGTATGATCTACGTTGCAGACACTCAGTTATGTCGTGTGCTGTGCGGTTAAAAGTCTCCAGCTGAGCGGTTAAAAGGACGTTTTAGAAGAGCGGACATAGTGGAGAGGGGCTTGGGGGTTTCTATACAGTATCTCCGCTCTATAACGGCGATAGTTCCGTCGGAAGCTCATGAAAAGGGGCTAGTTTCGGTGAACCAGCTCTACTTCCGCCCAATTGTGACTAGCCATCTATAGTGAAGTTACACCCCACCCTTAGTTTTTCCGCTCGATTCTGCCGAAACTCATCCGCATGGAAGTTGCACCGGAAACATTGGCTCTCTCGATTAATAAATTGTCGCAACTCTCTCCGTTGTGGACTCGGACCCTGGCCAAACTGAGTCGCAAGGGTTAACGGCCTCGGTAGAAGGTTGAGTTGAGCATGAGAGACGTGGGGATGTAGCGAAAACTAATTAGATGGCGGCAGTCGGTTTCCGAGGTCCAGCTGGCGGATTTACTGAACACCTGATTGTGGTCAATTCTGTCTACAGTAGTTCGCCCCCGTCCCCACTTCGACAACTACAAATACAGTACATACATTAGCGAGTTGCTGTTGGACTATAGCACATCTAACGAGAGTAGTGTCCCATACACCCCACACATTAGCGTGGACAACTCATTCACGTTCCTCTGGTTATGTTCCGTTCCGTCAGTGCACCCAAACTCTCCCATGGTCCGAGTAAAACTTGGGTAGATGGTGTTTGGTGCCGCCGTGATCACTACAGTGCCTGCTGCTATTATGAATAACCGCTGGCCTCTGTACATTCACATGATGGCATGCAGCCGTAGCACGGCGTTTTACTGAAGAGCGCATCAAGGATCTGGCGAGATAGCGGTGCTCTGAGCACTGGCTCCATGCCTGGTATCGTTCAATCGGCCCAAGCCGCCTTACACTTGGATACAGTTAAACATGGCGTAAGCTGAGACAGTCTAGATGCTCCAAGTCAAGCAACCCATGTGAGACGGACAGGCACGGGCATGACTAATGAAACGGCTATGGAAGTCGATTTAGGGCTTCCGGTCGAGAGTCTGGAACATTCGACTCGGACGGCACCGTGGACCAATCACGCTTCCTAAGAATGCTCTTGTCCTCCTGTATTGTCCGCATCAAGCTGCATAGGCCGCGTTGACTTTTCCCTTTCAAACATGACAAGGTTCAATTGCGGTGTCGCCGGAGCAAACACGATTGGCGCCATTAGTTCACAATTTATTAGACTGTCTCGTGAAAGAGGCCACGGAAACCGGAGCTTGGTGTCTCAGACTGGAGAGATAAGTCCGAGCATCCTAATAATAGCTTTTTTCAGGGCGATTCCATTCACGCAGCCTCAGTTTGATAGACCCTCCTCCTCCTCCCGATACCGGCCCCTATATCGGTCAGCCCCCAGTACATGCCTTAATAAGGCAAGACCTGCACCCCTCATCTCGATAACTCTAAAAGCTTGTGAGCAGTGTTTTGGCGATGCCCCCAGACATAGGCCAAATCCACAAAGTTAAGCGGTCCATGTATCCACGCGCAAGGGATGAGTCACTAGCCACTGTCGGGCCAGGGTCGCTTTCTTTTTGGAGGCACTCGGCTATCGACAGCAACGGGCTGGTGCGTGCACGTCGAAGCAAATAAAATATCGCCGGACGACGCATCTCGAGCTTGGAAATTGCAAGTCACAAGACCAACCGCACCACCACACTTGTTTTCTTGGCTGGTGAATTGAGAGCACACTTTAGTCTGAGGGTCCATACTTGGCTAATACGCGAATACACACACCAAGACACACCTGCCACTGCACCATTGGCGCTGAAACCAACCCCACTCACGTTAGCTCTTGCAGCCTCAGGTCATAGGATTGTACTTATCAGCACACAACCCTGGGTTGGCCTCACGACAAGAAACACTGCGCCTTATATATCAACTACTTACGACATTGAAGAAGTGATATACCCCTGTACACATCGGCAATGACTCTGCGAAGCTCGACCGAGTCTTTTTTCTCGCACACGTCGGACACCACCGACACCTCGTGCAACTCTTACTACAATGTAGCGTCCGCCACGCCCTTGCCGCGACAGGTTCTCAAGCAGCCCTCGGAATCGAAAACAATTGAAATCGTCCGGGACCCGCGATGCCGAGGAACATTCGACATTGGCGACGAAGTCTGCGGATCCATCTTCTTCACTCCGGATAGAGACATCAAGGTGGACCGACTTTCCATCCACTTTTGTGGCATTCAAACCTCCTCCTTCAAGGCAACCATGGACGACACAAAGGCCTCGTGGAACTTTCTTAAACAGCGCATCACCACCGATGAAACCCTCAATGCCGTCGAGAGAGGGTACGAACGCATCCAGGAAGGGGATACCTTGAAACCGGGTCACAAGTACGCCCTAGACTTTTCGCTATTTGTGCCCCACGAACTGCCAGAGGTGGCACAGCGGCTCACAGGACTTTCTCTCAACAGAAGACTTCCTCCGTCGCTAGGATCTTCCTTGTCATGGGAAGAGCCTGCACTGGATGTTCCCGGTAAGGTGGCCACCATCATCTACGAGATCAAGGTCAACATCTGGGATGAGGATGCTCGAAAGAACTACCAGAGAATCATGCCCGTTCGTGTTATTCCTTCTTATCCCGTGGTGGAACTCCAGCATCACCAGAGCGCCATTTCCTCGTCCTGCGATCTCAAGAAGAAGAGTCTCATGAGCAGCAAGAAGATTGGAGTCATCTCAGCACACGTTCCACCGTCTGTGGTTCTCAAGATCCCTCAGACCGAAATAGATCAGGGTCTGTACGCCATTTCCAACAACGGCCCCTACATGGACAACACTTCTCCCGTCGAGATCAAGCTGGAGTACAAGCCCGAAGCGGGAGTGAACCACCTGCCAGACATCAAGCTCATTACCACCCGAATTCATTCCGACACATTCCGAGCATCCAAGGGTATGAGTTTTGTGCCCAACCTCGAGGTCATTGAGGAGCAGAGAAAACAGTTCAGTATTAGCACGAGTGGCTCCGGTGCACCGGGCATTCTGAAGCTCACGACCCAGGATGATCTGCTGGGATGCAAGGAGCTGAAGGAGGAGTGGATCCCCTCTGAAGGTGGTGGATACGAAATGCTCATCAGAGTCCCCATTTCCATTCCTCGAAAACCAAAGTTCATCCCCTCGTTCTACTCTGCTCTGGTGTCCCGTCAGTACCGCCTTGAGGTCCACATCACCGTGGACAAGCAAAAGATGCGCATGTTTGTTCCTGTGCAGCTGGCTACCAGGAACTACACACCTTGGAACTCTCGAGACACCCCCGAGGAGGAGTTGCCCAAGTATGAGGCTCAAAGCACCAACTATGTTGACGCTGCTGACTCGGTCTACTTTCCTGCTCCTTCTGTTGAGCGGCCCGCAGAGCTGGGCGAAGACTCGTACCCTGGAGAGAACAAGTCTTCGTACTAAGAGGAGTTCACCTATTCTCAACCACCCAAAATTAAAAGTCTACGAAGAGACATCACTAACTATTTATTCAACTATTCAATTCAAGTATGTGTAGCTAGCTAGCTAGCCGTCTTTCGCTTGTAGGGTGTAGACGTTGTGGAGGACGGCTGTAGAAGAAGGTGTGTAGTAAATCTCAGATTCACACGCTTCCAGGTGTCGAGCCGATAGACAAATACTCTCACACGACTGGTGTCTCGGAAGTAGAGTCATTATCATTTCAGATGTAGCTACCATGGTGGTACGGTAGGATGCGCCGATCCAGGGAACCCCACAGGTCTTTTCGTCGAGGTATACGCTGAAGAATCCTATTGAGAGTCGAGAATCTAGTGTACAACTTTTTCTTGAAGATTCTAGGGATGGATCCCGTTTGTTTTTTATTCTAAAGATGCACTACAGCTATATACCTAGTAAGCCGGGATATTGGCGTTCAATGGCCTTACTCATGGTAATCGGTCTTGGTGCGCGTTTTTTTTTATTTTAGGGAAATACATTTCAGCTACTTAAGGCCTATAAACAATGCTAAACCTGCACATCGGATTCGGATTCGGGTGTTCAGAAGAGCGTATGACTTATCGTGCTCGTTTCCTCCTGTTCCTCCTTCTTGACCGGATAAATATCAACAATCAAACAAAGCAAATAAACAAATGATCTAGTGGGCGTATCAGACTGGGCCATCGTGGGCGGCTGATTTGGCGAAGAAGCTGTAAGTTTTTTGTTTTTTTTTTGTTTGTTTTTTTGTTTTTTTTTGTGAGTTTTTTTGATTCTAGGGAAATACATTTCAGCTACTTGAGGCCTATAATAATGCTAAACCCGCACATCGGGCTCGGATTCGGGTGTTAGTTTTTTTTTTTTTGATTCTAGGGAAATACAGGCCGTCGGTCTATTCATCTGATACACCTCCGCTCTGCTCTACTCGACACCACGGGACGCTTGGCCACGTTGGCCCAATGGGGAAATTTTCACCAGGCATCATACCTGGCAGACGTGCCTTTCTGGTGTAGATCTGCAGGCCTGCTGAACCTTCCTCATCCGGCTGTTGGAGGTGTTGAGTGTGTGTTCGATTCCCATGTGGGACCACTTGGGTCTGAAACACCCCCTGTCGCAATAGAGTTGTACGCGTGTTGAGAACTTGAGAGCCACTCTGATGTTGCGTGGAGGTGCTCGTAAAGTCGTGTGGTGTGATTATATTATGTTGAGTGTGATGAGATGGGAGTGACTTCGTGTTTTGCCGGCTTCTGGTCGAGATTTGAAAATTCACGTACAAGTATTTCTATAACAATTCAGATCGGATCGGCGCTCAACTATACCCATGTCATTTTGCCCGTGCAAGAGGTAGGGCAGTTTAATTAGTCAAGCAGGACCACGGGCTGAGGATAAACAATGGTGGACTAGAAAAAGACAGACAGAGCGACTCGTCGGTTCCCATACATGAAACACGTGACTACCCCATTTGTATCCCCCCACCCCAGTCTCATCTTACCTCAGCACTTTAAGTTGACACGTAGGATGACTGTCTGTAGCGTGCCAACCCTAACCGGTCCAGTGTACACTGTCCTCGCTGCGCGCACCTCTTGATACCTACAGTAGTACCCGTCGACTAGCTACATCTTAAATCATCAACCATGGCCACCTTTTTCGAGAAGAACAAGCAGAACTTCCAGGACGTGTCTATCGTCGAGGGCAAGGTCGACACCGCCCAGTTCCTGGATGCTTCCAAGGATCTCGTTGGACTTTTTGGTGAGTACTTGTTTGCCCGTCATGGGGAGAACACAATCACGTCAGGGGGTCGACACGGGCCGGGAGGGCACTTGATCTTTGATATCAAGCATGCCACGGCTCGAGAATGACCGCTGGCTGGCATCAACGCGTCGAGAACATTGTCAACCGCCAGATCACGCGATCTGATGCCACCGCAATCCCTGAGGGCCAGACTACAGCAACACGAGTAGCGAGGACAATACCACGACGGCTCCACTCTAGTTGCGCCTAGCTATCCGGCCGAATCACTAACACAGACCTGTTCGGATCCACCGCCTTCGGCGTCGTACAGTCCGACATGAACGGAAACATCAAGAAGATCCAGGACCGTCTGATGACCAACCCCATCCAGAACAGCACTCTCCAGGATCTCGTGCTCGTCGAGAAGACCGAGAAGGGCAAGACCGCCACCCAGGGTCTGCTGTGGCTCATGCGAGGTCTCGAGTTCACCGCCGTGGGTCTGCGACGACAGATCGATAACAAGGACGAGGAGCTGGCCAAGTCTTTCACCGAGGCCTACAATGCCACCCTCACCAAGCACCACTCGATGCTGGTGCGACCCATCTTCAAGCTCGCCATGAAGTCTTGCCCGTACCGAAAGGACCTGTTCGAGAAGCTCGGCCAGGACCAGGCTCTTGTTTGGGAGCAGTTTGTTGCCTGGGTCCAGGGTCTCGAGAAGATTGTTGACATCATCAAGGCCTTCTACCTCGAGGGTAACTACGGTAAGGGCTTGTAAGCTATTGACCCATTGGATAAGGACATAGTAAAATAGATATTTGTTTTGACGTGGGGAGGGAGAAGGGGGGAGGAAAAGGCCCGTAGGCGGCTCACACTACAGTACACTGTATGTACAATTTCGATCAGTTACACATCCACTCATTTGTTTTCAGTCTTTTTTTCTTCATTTTATAGCACTTGTGTATGTTTTTCAACTTTTTCATAGTTTCTTTTCACGCCGAAGCCATTCAGTTAAACATGTCCACAATGGTCCGTCCAACCGAGGGCTCTATCTCAGTACCATCTCGAGCCACCTTGACCTCTCGGCCAGAGTTGAGCGAGTTGCGGAGATGGCGTGTTTCGGAGAAGTGTACACGCCGGTTCTGGTCACCTAGCCACTGGATTCGAAACGGGGCAGTCCAGTTGGACTCCTCTTCAACAGGCTTAGACACGGAATCCAAGACTTCCCAAAACAGAGAAGCTCGCTCCACATCATGGACGATTCTTCCAGCGGGAATGTCGCCGGAAGAGGGCGTCACGGTGATCACAGGGCTGTAAGTATTGGCGGCGGAGGCGGCAGCCATGTTAGGCGCAGTCTTTTCTTTTGGTGGGATGGGCTCAATCATCTTCGCACAGCCAAAGAACTCGCCAGTTCGGTTAGCAGAGAAGATCAAGTAGACGTTGGACCCTTCACCGAAGGCCTTGTTGAGCATGGCTTCATTGTGGCTCTGGGTCGACCACAGGAAGTTTTCTCGCGATACTTGCAAGTCTCGAACCGTGAGACTCTTACAGACAAAGTACCGGTCTGTCAGAGGCGGGGACGAGGTTTGCGAGGACCGCTCCGAGTCAGTCAATTGCTCGGGGCTGCTCGCATCCTGGTCCTTAGATCGTCTTTTTACCACTAGTTTGTTAGTCCTGATCTGTCCTCCTCTTTGGTTGAACGCTTCAATTCCAGCTACAACTCCTTCTTCAGACTTGTAATTGATGAAAGCACACCGGCTTCGGGGAATCATAAAAATACTCTCAATGTCTTTGGTTGCAAACAGCGTCCGCAGCGAATCAATGGGCGAGTTGGACGGAATGTTGCCGACCCACAGCGCGTAAGCCGACTGTCGAGGCTTAGGACGGGCCGACGGCGGCTGGCTCTGAGGCACATTGGGCTTCTTGGACGGCTTACGTTTCCGCTTCGGCTTTGGTTGGGTGTAGGAGTCCACAGCAGGAGGGTAGTACGAGCAGATGGGCACCGGCACTGGGTATACTAGAGGCATGTGTGGCTGCGGGTGGTCGAAGGGTGCTACTTGTAGGGGCGGCAGCGGTTGCTGTGGTTGAAGCTGCGAGGATATGGCCTGCTGTTCGCGAAACTCGTCAAAGTCGGGATGGGCTTGGGGGTTGGGGGGTGCGGACATTTTATGATGGGGCTCGTTTCGGAGGCAAAGAGAGATGGTGAGATGGGGCTGTTAACAGCAGAAGGGTAGGTGTGGGG
>ULGY01000024.1:86222-143331 GCA_900519085.1 Yarrowia deformans | reverse complement strand
GGGGGATATGGAGGGGGTGGGAGAGGAGAGGGAGAGGAGAGAAAGATGGGGGAGAAATGCTAGGTCATTGGCCTGAGTTAGTTAAGCTGCTGGGGGTGTGCGTGTGTGGAGGAAGCGAAGAGTACAAACGAAAGTAACACTGAGTTATCGTTGACAGGTGGTCTGGAATGACAGCGACAGTGACAGGTACATAAGCGGTGTGACGAGGCACGATCACATGGGCAGCTTTGTCAGCATGTAATTGAGACCACTGCGTGCGCACGCCACATGTAAGAGGTGGGGGGGAAGGACGTTGGGGGGTGGGTAACCAACGAGTAACCCACAGGACCCGTCTGGAGCTGGTTGGAGCTGTTTGACACGCTCTGCCAGTCTGTCGGAGAGAGGCCTACGAGTTTTGGCACTGGCGCACGAGTTAGCACTCTAGCGCCACTCATACACGACTTGTGACACGTCTGACATCGCCATGTCGTGGTGGAGTGGCGGCCGGGCTAACTCGCCGAAATAGCGTCGTGTTTGTTTCGCCATGTCTCGTGTCGGTGGGGATAGGACTGGAGCCGTCATTGCGCGGGGTACGCCAGGGCCAAGGATACTCACCGAGAAGAAGTGTGTTTGGATGAGTACAGCAGATCGCACGATCTGCTGTCTAGGAGAATGGTGCAGAGAGGGAACTAAGGGTAGGTGGAGTGGAACCAGAAGTTACGGGCCGCTGCGTTCTCCGTATTTTTGGGTCGTCCACAATCTGCGACAGTTGGGCAATTTGCCTTTTGGCTTTTCCGGTATACAAGTAGGGTCCACTGATGTGGTTTGAGAGTTGTGTGTTGGGGGAATGGGTTTGAGATGGTTGGGGAAGGGTGTGCTTTGGGCCAGCTTCATATACCGCGTGTGATTGTGCCACGTGTCCACATTCGGGGACTCCGCACACACACGGGCTGTACGGCGCAAGTACGTCTCACATCGTCGACCGTATGCCCCTTCTGATTTGGTTTCTGCAGCAAGGTTTAGGTTCACTGACCTTCCAGGATCAGCTTTCATTGTTTTTTGCAGGTGCGCGACTGGGGTTCTATTGATAATTTCGGAAACACCAAGAGCCTATGGCGCGTCCATCGGGGCTATAGGAAGAACGTTCTATAGAGGTGATGTAGCGAGTATCTTCTACGGACTACAGGGGCCCGTTTCCGGAGACTGGGCACGCGGTGGGGGTAGGAAGACGGGTCTTTTCTTTTCCCAGCAGGCGGCGGCAGAGATAACGAGACAAGTGGCCATCCTATAAGCGGGCGTGGAGAGACGTAAACGGTACACCCAATCTACAGCGTGTGCACGAAAACAGTGTGCCGGTAGTTACTGGGCCCGTACACAACGTACCTTGTGAAGGTACACGCTACTTATACTGTGGCAGGCTGAAGGCAGCATAAAAAGGGAATTATGGGTCGCCGAGAGAGTTGGCACCAGGCTGGGGGACAGGTGTCAAACACAGCTTATTGCACCATGTTTGCACCGCCTGAACCTCGACCTAACCGGCCCACCCCCGTCAAGGTGCATGGCCCGCTGCAGCAGAGAAACAGAGAGACTGGTGGAGAGTATGGCCATCGTCGTGTCCAGAGGTTTAGCAGCAAAAGCGGCTCCGAAAATGCACTTTTCCTGTAGGGTTTCACAGCTTGAGTGCAACTAACTCTGCGCTTATATTTGTGGATCTGCCGTCCACCATTAACCATTAGCCATACAGAGTAAAAAAAGTAAAGTCAGGGTGTAGACGAATACGGGGGAGGGGTCTGTGGGAGAGGCAGGGTAACCGAAGCACGCCGGTTTCAGATTCCTTGAATACGAGGAGCCAACACCAGGCACATTGTACACGTACAGCGAGCTACAGGGTAACGCCCGTTGGGGAGGTCCTACCTTGGATCTGACATGACTTTTCTCTCTCAATCTCTAATGCCAATTCTCTGAAGCCCCTTGAATGGAGCGGAACAGAGTAACGTTGACAGGTAACAGAAAAAGCTCGCTAGTGAACGAGGCTGAGAATGACTTTGACAGGTTAGAAAAGCTCACTAGTGCACGAGGTTGAGAGCGAATAGGCTTCAGTGCGAGATCTGGTATCAGTCTAAGGAGCACAAGACCTGTGCATCGACTGACAAACTCACTAAGACAGGCAAACCGTTGGCACCATTGCGTCAAAATACCAGCTTCCCAGCTCCAAAGCTCAACCAGCACACCGGTTATGAACACTAGAAGAGGCGGAACAATCGCCGGTCATATCTCAAGCCACCATTTAGGGTGACCAGCTGTCAGCTGTCAAACGTCACTGTCGCCTAAGACGAGAGAAAACACATGCGTGGGGTGGCGTTGCTTTTGACAGCACGCAGGGCCCGGCACGCAGATCCTATCGCACTTCGCGTATATGAACTGCTGGGGTTCGTGGAGCTCGTCTACAGCAAGTGGCAAACATGCGTCTGCCCCTCTAGGAACTCGTGGTTCACATCTCGACAGGCTACAGGTACCGGTACCAGTACTTGTCCTCTTACAGTAATTCCTGGGCGTATGTACGGCGCGTTAGCCATGGGCCAAAGAGCATGGGGCTATAATGGGGCCGTGGAACAGCTGTCACAAGTCGACGCGCAACAAGTGCGTTGGCGAAGGTCCGACTTTTGGATTCGCGAGCTCGGTATGTGCAGTATCATACTGTAGCTACTTGTACAGTAGCTCGGTTTGGCACACATGACGACTTGTCCATCTCTCTCTCTCTCTCTCGTATTCTTGTCCAAAAGGTTGCTGGACCTGACTGAGAGAGAGACAATTGGGCGGAGAATGAAAACACCAGAGACGGACCAGTGTCAACAACGTCATTATTGACAGCTGGGCTACGTGGCCGTTCATGAGCTTGTCGTCAAGGTTCGGGTTAGCGCGATATGGCTGAGGAAGTTGAACTAATGTGGGCGCTAAAGCCTACAAAGTGGACTAATGCCAACCTTGTTGCAGCCCAAGGCTTTGTTGGACGCATGGAATCCGGGTATTCTTGTCCATCACTGCTGGTTGCAGAAAGAGCCGCCTTGTGAGACCTAGTGTGTGCTTGGAGTCTATCATCTTGAAACAGACTGCGACAGCACAATGGTATGTGGTTGGAAACACGCCATAACAAGCAGTGTACTCTACCCCCCAAGCCTGTTTCGAGAGTTTCAGCGTTTCAACAGCCTCTGTCGAATGCATGTCAAAGTTCACAAAACTCGGGGAGTCTACACTAGTATCGAAAGTATCTGAACCATGGTCAAACTCTCGCTCAGAAAGAAGAGAGACACCACATGCTTGGGCTCTGAAACAAGGGTACTGGGTTTGAGTCTCGCAAAAAGGCTCGTGTCTCGTCTGTCTTGTTTCAGCGAGCTTTGCCAATGGCCTCTGACTTGGCCATACCCCAGATGCACCTGTGCAGTCGTACAGTAAGACCGCAGCTCCGCTCGCTTAGTGCCGGGAAGAGCAGGACCCGTGTTTAATTTTCTGATCTGCATTGTTTACCGACCGCGTATCACTGTGGGAAGAAAAATGCGGCGAGTCGGCCTTCGGCCCTCTTTCCATGGACATTTGGAACACAGAGACCACCAGACAGATACTACCACATGATTTTTTGTCAGCAGGTGAAACGGTGCGGAAAAACGCAAACCTAAGCCCGCTTAAACCTGTCTCTTGCGACTCATATATGCCAACGTTGACGAATGTCGATACGCCCGTCTTCAGGGACAGAGTTGTAGATACGCGAGTACGAGAGTGAGGGGGTGAGGAAACGATATGAGACACGAGAGCCCCGTCAGGTGGTTGGAAGGGGGGTACGAAGTGGCACATACACATAGAACTGACGCAAATGCCATAGTTTACTTGTATATACGATACATACGTCTATAGGCACTCGTTCTCAGAAACACTGAAGTTTCTGGTTCAATGCAGTACAGCGATTTCCCGGTCAAGTGTTTGTCCATATTACAACAGGATTGTACCAGGTACTTGTGTACTCGCCCCTACATCTCAGCTTGCTCTAGCGTGGATACTGTGTTCATCCAACCTTTGTATGTACATCTTCCTTTGGCTAAAAATGTGAGAAACAGGGGGAGATAATTACTCATTCGTTCCTTGTCTCTGTAAATACTATACCAGGTACGGTAGGTACGGTCCCCACTTCACAAGATCTATCTCCCGTCCAAGTCCGCACACCCTTCGTATCGCTATACGTCCAATTGCTATGATACAAGCTAACTTCGTAACTGTTTTCCTATTATCAGTATTATTGATACAGGTTGAGAATACGTCTATTACATCTATTATATGGCCGGTGGGGTGAAGAGGGGAGACATCTGGTTATTTCTGTCATCGAGGCACCGTCTTCACGTTCGTAGTGCTCTGGATGGCAAACGGAAAGAAACGCATCGGCCGGGACATCTCGAGAATGAAGCGAGTAGCGAAGGTCTGGGGCGGGCTGGATAAAGCTTCCCGGAAATATATGCAACGGAAACTCTGCTTGGTCATATGGTACAAGTATGGTATATTCTCTTAGCATAGAATTTCTGTGCCTGACTAATGTTGAGGTTTTCTTTCCAGTCCAGACCGTGGGCAAGGTAGGCGGAGAGAGGACAGGAGCTTATGGAGTTGAGTTTCAGAGCAGTTTCCTTTGAGAGACTCGGTCGAGACAGCCTTCGTATTTAAATAATCAGGGGATCACGTGCTGACATCTTGTCCCAGTGTGCTACAGGCGCTTGAGAGTGGACAGGGTCTGGAAAACAGACAAAACGTAAAGGAAGAGGCTGAAGAAAAAGGGCAAACGGTTATAGCTGATTGATAAGCTGCCACACACTTCGCAGAAATTCCGCTTTTGTTTGATCTCAATGTGCCTGATCTGTTTCTCACCGAACAAGTGTCGTAGTAGCACCATGACCCCAGGTTATCATTGGACATACAAGGGCCTGACTCATTTGTCATGAACGCCATATTCAAGATTCCCAGCCTCTTCCCAATTGGCACTACTTGTACCCTCTAGCTACAATATGGGTCTCTCTTGTCTCCTTAATGGGGTTTGCATGTGTCACCCTTGCATCGATGCACCGGTTTCAAAAATTGATGAAATGCTGGTTGTACCCTATTCCTTCTGATCCGCTCAATCAGAGTCGAGAAGTGCACAGATTAGCGTCTTTGCTCACAATTCACTTGCTTCCAATGGTTGGACAGAAATTGGCTGCCAGTGCAATGTCCCGAGTTTGTCATCACAGTGTAGGCCTGGAGTAGCAGGATGGAAAGGGGCACAAAACGCGTCATACCTGCTTAATGTGGGCTCCATAAATTGAGAGGGGTAATACTTAACGACAGAGATTTGTTGATGTTGGGTTCCCAAGTCGCTCAACGTCTCCTGACACCTTCCCAATAAATACACACGACCAGGAGTCGAACACACATCCCAGCCCACCTGCACCAGATCATGCATACAATTTTCAAACTATGTTTTTTTTTGAGCCTTCCTCGAGATTTCGACCAGACCCTCCATCGACCGAACGTGCTTTACGACGACCTAGGTGACACAGAACCGATTGGGGAACCCCAGAATCTACTTCGACCGCGCCAATAATGACAGCCGATGACACAGACTCGCTGTCGTCTCAATCGCCCCTAGCATACGTGGTGCTCTCTGGAGGAGTTGGAGGTGCCACCGGAGACTCGGTCATGCATTCTCTCGACACCGTCAAGACCCGTCAGCAAGGAGCTCCACATGCGCTCAAGTACCGCAGCATGCTCAGAGCATACTCGACGCTCTATCTGGAGGAGGGTTTCTTCCGAGGACTATATGCTGGTTTCACTCCAGCGCTGCTAGGCTCGTTCCCAGCAACTTGCATGTTTTTCGGTACCTATGAAACCACGAAACGAATCGGAGCCTACTACAAGGCTCCCGACACCTTTGTGCATCTACTCGGTGGACTCATGGGCGACCTGGTCTCGTCCGTGTGGTATGTGCCCTCGGAGGTGCTCAAGACTCGACTACAGCTCCAAGGACGACACAACAACCCCCATTTCTACTCGGGATACAACTACAAGGGCTTCAGCGACGCGCTCAAGACGATCTATAGAAAGGAAGGTCTCGGTGCACTTTTCTTCGGTTACAAGGCCACTCTGGCTCGAGATCTGCCCTTCTCAGGATTGCAGTTTGCTTTCTACGAGAAGTTTCACCAGTGGGCTCAGGATTATGTGGGCCCTGGCAAAGACATGGGCGTAGGACTGGAGCTGCTGACAGGTGCGGCCGGTGGAGGTCTCGCTGGAATCATCACCACTCCGCTGGATGTGGTCAAGACCCGTCTGCAAACTCAGATCACCAAGCCAACATCGGTTGGAGGACCCGCAGACACTCGGGTGATTCTGTCAGATTCCGTTCTGCGGTCGTTGGCAACGATATGGCGTACCGAGCGTTTTGCCGGGCTGTTTTCTGGCGTGTGGCCCCGGTTCGTGTGGACCTCCACCCAGAGCAGTATCATGTTGCTGTTGTACCAGACTGCTCTCAAGGCATTCGATGTGTACGATCCCTTCAGTCTGGAGGACCACGGACGACAAAAGTTGCAATAAACAATGCAATCAAAGCATGGAGGAAGGAGAGGGAGTAACAGATACACACACAACACACAAACACTAGAGAGGGCGCAACTCTACGCACGATAACGAGGGACATGGCCAAAGGGGCTACAATGTAAATATTATAGATAGATAGAGCATGGAAATTTGAACTAATTTGACGACTAACAGGGCGCGGTTTGTAGTTTATGAGAATGAAGAAGACCAGGGGCCAATCGGAAACGTTTCATTCACTCCATATCAGCAGCTGAACACATCCCCACCGTGATTACTCCGTACTGTATCTAAGGTGCTTACAGATGGGAGGGGTGGATCAGCTGTATCCGCTGCTGAGACTTGATAAAACCTATCTAAAGTCTCTCCGACGACACCTGAAGTGGGCAATCCGACTGCACGGGTCTATCTGGTACCGGTAGATATTGATACTGCCTCGAGCTTAGAGCAAACTCGTATGCAGTATGGCTGCTTTTTCCCCCAGCGTATTCAGTGTTGATCCTGGTTCGTATTTGTAGGGAGAGCAAAGATCGACCTTTTTTCCAAGAGCGGAGGGGATGCTGATACTGTGAAAACAGGCAGGGAGGGAGATAGCCCACGAGTAACTGCCCGAGCAAATAGAATAACGATGTGAAGAGAAGAGATCTTCCACCAGCTTTACCCCTTTCGACTAATAGGCTGGGTCCTATACCTATGTGGATGCAGGGTGTGAATTAGCTGGGCTCTGAGCACTTCTACATACGATCAACTAAGCGAGAGAAAGAGTCTGTTGTCGTATGACTTTGCAGGGGGTTAATCGACGTGGAAGGAACATTGATGGGGGACTCTGCCAATGCTGTGGTATTCGGAGGAGTCTCGCTTGGATTATGAACAAGTAGTACAGATCTAAAACAATGTTCAGTGCTCAGACTGTCGAAATACCGACTTGATGAGCTCGACGGTTTGCTCGTCTTCCAGGGCTAAGCCCCCGACGTACGGATGCAAGAACGGACGCATCGACGCACTCCACCTTAGTAGACTCAAGCTATCATAGATGCCCACCAACACTGTAGTTACCGTCTACAGTACCGAAAACAATGTCTTTTTCGCAACGGAAAAAGTTTGATTGGCTCTTCCCCCAGTCGTTAACTGCTCCATAGTTGAGTGGCCGGAGATTTACGTTGGTTTGCAACCATAGATACAGAGTCTGAGTGGGATCCGAAAAGAACTAAGAAAATCCTTATCTCGGATACAAAGAGCATGTTTGGCTTTCGAGTCATTTATGTGCTGTTCTAACGACATAATACGTGCCATTCTGGCACCTCTTGTATCATCAAGCTGCGTACCATATCGTAGCCTTTTAACCAGGACCCACTTAACCTCCTTCGGCTGTCTTCCGAAGAAAAGCAAAGAAGTAAATACGTAACCCAGAAGCTCAAGATCGTCATCTCTGAGTGTACCGGAAGTCCTAACCCAGCTCATTGTCCCATCTGCATGCAATTGGAGATGTGTGCACATCACTTGTACAAACTCCACTATGTCCACCGTCCCCCTATAAACGAGATAAGCAGCCTGGACCAATGAGGACTTCACTTTTGAAGCCGATCAAGGGCATGTCTCGGGAAGAGAAGAGGAAAAATTAAACAATTAACGCCCAGCTAGCTTTTCGAGCGCATCTATGACTCGTGAGACGTGCGTCTACCGAGAGATAACAATGGAGTGTGGAGAAGTGTACATGATCCCGATGGATCGAGACGAATATGGTCGAGAACGGTGCCAACAGTTGTAAAAGGGATACCAATGGGTACGTTTTTGCCAACGGTAAAGATATTTTAACTCTGCACTAGTCCCCGGCCCACCAGCTCGATGCCAAAGTCTCAATGACTCGAGCAGCCACCTTGGCTTGCCTAACCTTTCAATATACCCACCTAATGTATGAGATAACAGTCCTTCAAGAGATAGGAGAAGTCGACAGATCTCCTGCAACCCACCCTGGGGGTCCTAATTGACTCCAATTATGAGATACCAGATGTCAGATACCCTCCACCCTTTAAACCGGTCCAAATCACTTATAAACACCCTCGCCGACTCTCTCAATTCGATATCAAACAACAACAGCCTCTCAAACACCTCACCACCACCTCTTTTCTCAACTCTTCCACTTTACTACAATGGTTTCCATCAAGTACATTGCCGCTACCGCTTTTGCCACCATGGCTCTGGCTGCTCCCGCCCCTGCTTCCGCTACTAACGAGCTGGCTGCCCGACAGCTCTGGAACGCCATTGAGGATGTCGATGCCGATGTCGAAACCGTTCTCTCTCTTGTCAACGGTACCGTTAACGTTCTCATCGAGCCTCCCACTGACCGACCCTCGGAGGTCAGTGTTCTGACCTCCACTTTCACCACCCTGAACACTGGAGTTGACAAGCTTCTGGCCGATCTTGGCAAGATTCCTCTTGTTGGCTCTGTCATCAACCTCGTGGCCAAGATTGCCGCCAACCCCGTTATCCACGGCCTTCTGCTGGTTGTTGAGAAGCTTGTTACTCTTCTGGTCGGTGGTCTTGTCGACTACCTGGTTGTTCCTCTTGTCCAGGCCATTGACGGACTTCTCAAGAACGTTTCTCTGCTCCTTCAGATGATCGGAACACTCCCCGGTATCCAGGGTCTTGCCTCTTCTCTGGGTCTGGAGACCGACTCTGTCAAGAGCCTCCTGTCTGCCCACCCCGTTTCTGCTGCTGCCTAAACAGGACGGCTTCTATTCTCTTCTTCGGCTGTGCCACTTTATAATCAATTAACTCTCTTACCGTATTGTTCTTTTTTCCTGTAGTTAATGATTTGTAGCTCGATTCGGTATATAACCCATTGGTGTCTCTATGGTCCAAACACGGTTATCAAATAAGCTAACTAAAAAACCTCCACTCGCTAATAACTTTCAAGTGCACGCGACATGCATCTCCGGTTTGGGTTACGGGTAAACACCTAAGACACACTTCATGACTCTTCTCTCTACACCATACAACGGCCATGTCACGCAAACTGGGACCCCATGAAACATACGCAGCTACACGAAGTCGACTAGGTAGCTACTCAAACGTATTTGTGAGCGCAAGGCTTCGAGAAACGGCTTCAACCGAGGCAGTCACATATGCCGTATCTCAACTGATACAAAACGAACCCATCCTGGGTGTCAGAATCACAGCGGAGAAGCCAGGCAAATTCGAAATGCACAAGCTCAAGGGGGAGGAGTACGAAATCAAAGACTTTCTGGACACGTCATCGTTTGTGGACAAACAGGTGAGCGAAGCGCAGTCTGATATCCATTACATTCGGTTCAATCTCAGCAAAAGCCATTGGAGGGTGTACGTGTTGGATCACGGCCGAGAAATTCTGTTTCTCTACGACCACACTCTGCTGGACGGAATGTCTGGATCCTTTGCATGTCGTCAACTGGTAAAATACATCGAAGATTACCAGCAAGGCAAGGGCAGTGATGATGCCAAGATCGAGGTGTCACAGAAGGAGCTGCCACCGCCTGTGGAAAAGCAAATCACGGTTTCTGCCCCCGTGTCTAGACTGGTAAAGGAACTGGCTAACGAGTACATATTCTCAAAGCCCAAAACATCCTTGCCCACTCAAGTTCTTCCCTGGTCGGGGTACTACGGGGTCATTGACATGACATACGATCAGACCAGCGCGTTTCTGAAAATGTGCAAATCCAACTCAATAAGCGGAGGCGCCGGTCTTTACTCTCTGATGGTGTGCTCATCGTCAAAGGTGCTTCATGACAAGTACCCTGATGCCGTTAAACAGCAAGTGGGTGGTTCTATCCCATGGAATGCCCGCAAGTTCACGCCTGGATTGGACCCGGAACGCCTGGGAATGGTTGTCGGCGAGTCGTTGTTCGATAACCCGGTTCCCAAGCCCACCGATGTTGAGTTTGGACAAGGAGGAGAAGTTCCTCCTGGGTTTTTGGAGGTCGCCAAGGTGTACCAAGACCAGATCAAGAAGGACGGTGTGTCCACCTGGTTCTCGGGCTATCCTTTCATGCACATCATCGGCCTCATTCCCTTTGTCAGCCTGGAAGACTACTTTTCTTCTCACACCAACAGCCATCAGCGACATGGCATGTACTCTCTGAGCAACCTCACTGCTCTGGAAACCTCTTCTTCTGTTGAGCGACTTCGTTTTTCTCAGTGCACAGGAGCTACGTGTCCCTTCATTCAGTTTTCCACCGTGGGGGTCAAGGGCGGTCCCATCAGCATCTCTATCGCGGTGGCTGAAGACGACAGTGTTGTTGCTGAGATTGAGAAGTACGTAGAGAAGTTCTTGTCTGATCTCATTGAAAGCTCCACATAATCACCCTCAATATTAAAGCCCATGGACATATCGTATATTCACACTAATAGAACCAACTGAAACACTACACATCTTTGTAAGGCCGTCATCACCAACGAATGATGCAGGGAGCGATGATAGTTCAAGTTAAGTAGGCGGAACACGTATTGCTACCCCAGCTTGAAGCTTGCAGCACGGGATGTACTGGATAGTGAGCGTGTGAAACGAAAAGTCTGAGCGAATAAGCCTGCAGGGTCATGATGAGATGGTCTTGGCAGATCACCGTTGGTACCCCTGTACTTGTCAGGAACATTTTATGAGTGCCTTGCTGGAATCCTGCGTGTCTGAGTGTATATTTAGAAGTGGTGAGATGCTCATCGCGTCGGCTGCAGAAACGCCGTATGCACGGTTAACCCAGGGTCATCTTTAGTAGCGATAGAGGTGGTGTGAGCAAGAGCAAGAGTTCACTAGCGTGAGTCGACTGTGAGACAGTGCTATTGGATGTTGACATCTACAGGTAGCTAATCGGAATGCAGGGGTGTGGCTGAAGGACGAGGTTCGGTGCAACTGAAATGACTGTTGACACGGTCTCTACAACCCCGGGTCATTTGGACGTTAAACCTTGGAGACGTGGTTCGCGTAATTCTTGGCAGACGAACAAAGACTTTTCCTCCCACCAAAAAGCTGGTTATCGTTTCTCTCAATGCCATCTCCACGGTGTTGTGCGCGACTGACCAGCGCCAAGGTTTCTATTTATAGTAAGCTTCGGGGGTCTGCATTGATTGTACATGTTACTATCTTTAGAAGCAGCACGCCCTACGCGACGTGTGGGGGTGTACAGCTGAGTGAGGTAACGCGAGAGTTATTTGGTGGTGATTTTGCAGGTGGTACTTAGACAAAAATCTTGAGAGAAGCCTTAGTGTCTCCTCTGCCATATATTACTAATCAACTCACACCATTAGCTGGTTTCGCTATAGCGACCAGGGGTATTTTGAAGCAACCAGAAATGGCGGATTCAGTGTCGTATTATCAGCGCAACATTCAGCCAAAAGTCTTTATTTGGGAAGGACAGAGAGAGAGAGCAGAGACGCCGTTTACGTTGACATGTGACCTTTAAAAGACTCGGGAGTCAGCGTTGGTATTTTGGCGAGTAAAACATATTTGCTTCAAAGCACCGGGAAGTAGTGGTAATGATAAGAATAAGCTGGGCATCCATTCCATACGCTCAACCAGCTTCATAAAAACATTTTTGCGTCTAAACGTATCTTTTTGGCCGCCGTTTTCTGTCTCCTCCATCTCACTTTTTTTAACCTTCCAATATCCTGTGAGAGCCGTGCATGGTGTAGGCACAGTGACGTTGGGAGAGGGTGTGTCCAGGGTTTTCAGTTTGCAGCTGCCTTGCTATTAATAGCACTTCATTCTGACATATTTACGTGCAAAACCACACGAGACGACAGCGACGCTCCAAACCAGCCATCAACCGATAAAAGACTCTCGTTTCCGACCACCACACACAAACACACTTCACCATGGGACGTCGCAAGATTGTTATTCAACCGCTTGAAGACGAACGCAACCGTTCAGTGTGAGTATCAACGTGAACAGCTCACCACAGCACCCCCCTGGGATTTTTTGGAAAGCCCACTCGAAACAGGGATAGGAGACAAAAGCAGGGACACAAACTCCACAGAGACAAACCCTACAGCCTCAAATAATATCTCCGTCGTGTTTCTCGTGGAAGAAGTGCACTGGTTGTACCTCCGTGACCTCGCCACCACAGTGACCCAGACTTGACTAACGCAGAACCTTTCTCAAGCGACGGGCAGGGTTGTTCAAAAAGGCCCACGAGCTGTCCGTGCTGTGCCAGGTGGACATTGCCGTGATCGTCTTTGGCGCCAACCAGAAGCTCTACGAGTTTTCCTCCACAGACACAAACCAGCTCATCCAGAGATACCAAAAGTCCATTCCCTACGAAAAGAAGACGCCCGAGGACTACAACGGCAAGAAGCGGACTGGAGGTGGACACAGAGCCACGGGAAGTGTCACCAGCATCAAAAGTGAACCCACAGATGAGGATGACGAAGAGGAGGAAGTGGACTCCAACAATGCCACCCAAAACGCCACTCCTCAGATGCCCTCAAACGTGACTCCACAGATGGCCCAGAACGTGACTCCACAGATGCCCCAGAACGTGACTCCCCAGCAGCAGCAGCAGCTGACCCCTCAGCAGCAGGCTCGACAGGCTCAACAACAGGCCCAGCAGCAGGCTCAGCAACAGGCCCAGCAGCAGATGCCCCATCCTCACCACCCTGAGCAGCAGCGGTACTATGACTACATGAGCATGGGCCAGATGGGCCAGCATCCTCACCAGCAGCAGATTTTGCAGCAGCAGATGATGCAGCAACAACAGCACCAGCATCAGCTCCAGCAACAGGCGCAGCAGGCTCAGCACCAGCAGCATCAGCAGCATCAGCAGCATCAGCAGCAACAACAACAGCATCAGAACCACCAGCATCACAAGAGCCAATTTACCCCCATTTCGCAAGAGATGAGCTCGTTGGCAGGCCATCTGATGGACATCCGACGAGGAACCAACGACATGCCTCCGTCTTCCATACCCGCCACCGCCGGAGGCAACCCCATGGGCCAGGGCGTCGCTGGAGCCGGCAGCGGGTACATTCCGGGCTCCGAGGGCTCGTCACGGGTCTCGTCTCGTCAAAACTCGGTGACCAGGCCGAAACTGAAGGTCCAGATTCCAGGCGAAAAACGGGGAAGCACGGGAGGTAACGCCGGGCCCAGTGGATCTACGCCGGGACAAGCCGGCAACTCCAGATCCACGTCGGGCGAAGGAACGCCGATAGACGGGTCTAAGGACGAACACACCTCGCATGCTTCTCTGCTGTTACCGCCGCCCTCTCCTTCCTCGTACATTAATAATTCAGGAGTTGGCCCTGGAAACCCGTTTGCGAAACCCACGCTTCTCAACGGCGAACAGACGCCCTTGTCGGCAGCGTTACCGTCGCGGTACATCAACGACCTGTTACCCAGTCCGTCCAATTTCTACGGCACAGAGTGGAACTTCAACCCCGGCTCTGCAGGCGGGTCTTCCTTTTCTGCAGGCGGGTCTTTAATACCCACAAGTGCGTGCAAAGACAAGAAGCGGGTGGACAATAGCGACAGCAAGTTGGACGCCAAGAAGCAAAAGCTTGGGTGAGATGAGGATGAGGATGCATGATGCGGTGTGATGACGAAGACGATGAGAAAGATGATGATGACATGACGAAGACGACGTCGAAGATGAAGACGATGATTTAACTTGTTACCACGGACACAAATGTGGCGATTTTCTGGTATATAATAAACCCATTCTGGGTACTAACACTCCTTGTACAATACACTCTAATAGTTTTTGATCGAGCAGCGTACCGGTAGCGAGCTGAGGTGTAGAATGGAGAGTGAGAAGATGGTCTGTGGTGGGGTTCCGCATCGATGTGCATTGATAAGGCGAGCTCATAACAGGGTGGCAAGAGCGTTACAGATGTCTCAAGTAGATTGTGCACGAGTTCCAGACTGTCAAGCGAGATGGTTGAATGTTTTCGAGATATGGAAGAGGAGATTGCACGACTTCATTATGTAGTGAGAGAGGAGGTATGGATGCAACGACTCGATTGTTCTGAACAGTCTTGGCTCTAATCGGTATCAGCTATCAGTGGGGACTTCTCAGTGAATCAGACTATGTACAATAGAAGTTCCGCAATGGAGTTCCCGTCTTACTGAATCAGTGCATTCATCCACACAATCATTCGCTATACAGAGACCTCAACTTACATGTACAGCAAACACAGCTGGCTACAGAGGAGACCTTTACTGACAAGAAAACAGGTTAGTAGAGGTGAAAACCACACCGTTCGACCCAACGTTAAAAGCAGATTCGAATGGTGAAGTCCCTTTCACTTTCTACAGCCTAGAGACTCAAATCCTGCGTTGCAATTCTGCACGAGTCTATAGTCACAACAAGACAAGGCAGAGCGCTTGCTGGGCAACAGACCTTCCACAAGTGGTACCAAAATGACCGCAAGACATTGGTCTTCCCGACAAAACCAACTCTCCGTGGTTTGAAAGCCTCAACCGGGGTTGCTCACTCATACCGGCACTATGGAGGACATTTCCAAGCCGCGCCTAGGAGTGTTGATCCGCTCAAACGATGCTCTGAGCTTTCAAAATTAGCTGGAAGTTGAACTGGGTTGTCTTCCAGTAGTATCGACGGTATCTCTGCTATATCAGCCCTCGCGTAAAGCTGGCTTTTCTGTAGCTGTTCTGGTCAAGCGATAACGTCCAGCATTAAGTAATAGGCCTTCTCAGAGTAAGTACTACCAGCTACTTACAAGTAAGTTCAACTAAACTACCAGTACTACCGTTCGAGCTAGGTCATTTGACTCCACATGACCACCTCGTCAAACACGGCTTTTCTACCAAGAACATCTTAGATGCACTTTATCATGAGTTGAAGCCCAAAGGTAATTGAGGCCGACATTTTTTTTTTTTTGTGCGTCATGCAGGAGTAATTTCAGAGAATCAGCCAAGCCCTGAATGGTGCAAACTTGGTCATAGAGGCATTCATAGAGGTACGAAGCCCACCCAGTCGAGTCACGTGATATAATTCCAAGGCGATGCCGACAACACAGCTTCTGGTAAAACTTCTGATTTTTCCACCACCCTGTTTTTGCTTAAGAAGCCCAGTATTTCCCAGTTTGAATATAAGGTTAAGGTGTATCGGTTTTGTATACGAGTACACATTTTAGATGGTTTATAGTGGGTATTGGAACCATGACGGGTCTTCATATAATATTGTGTTAACTTCTCAATGCTCTTGGTAAGCAAATGTGATTTTTCTGGCCAGAATATATTGCCATTTACCCCAGCTAGCATCACCGCCCATTAGGTCACGTGCCCCATCACCTCCCATCTAGGTTTGGTTGGGACTTTGAGTCGCTCGGTCACGTGCGTAACCCTAGAAACCCTAGATCTGTGACTCGCTTTTTTACGCTTTCGACTCTGCTCCCATCTAAATCTTGACATTTTCACTTCGTTTCTCTACAGCGTTCGACAATAGCAAAATGAAGGTGAGTGACGACGGTGCTTGGAACGACAGAAGGTGTCACCAGGAGACGTCTAGGAGAGGACGTGTGGAGAAATTTCACGGGGCCATGTGATGACGATTCCATCCCGTGATAGCGCGACTGTCCCGTGAAAAATAAGACGACTATGGTGAACCCGACTGTGATAGAATTCGGTCCCCTGAGACCGATCTCTCTCGAACTCCGCTAACTCAGCTTAACATCGCATACCCCGCTCAGGGCACCCAGAAGTGCATTGATATTGAGGACGAGCACCGAGTCCGAGGCTTCTACGAGAAGCGAATGGGCCAGGAGGTCGAGGCCGACTTCCTCGGTGACGAGTTCAAGGGCTACGTTCTCAAGATTACCGGCGGAAACGACAAGCAGGGTTTCCCCATGAAGCAGGGAGTCATGCACCCCACCCGAGTCCGACTTCTGCTGTCCAAGGAGTCTTCTTGTTACAGATCTCGACGAGCCGGAGAGCGAAAGCGAAAGTCCGTTCGAGGATGCATTGTCTCTTCCGACCTGTCTGTTCTCTCCGTCGTTGTTGTCAAGCAGGGCGACGCCGACATTGAGGGTCTGACCACCGAGACCGTTCCCCGACGACTCGGCCCCAAGCGAGCCAACAACATCCGAAAGCTGTTTGCTCTGTCCAAGGAGGACGATGTCCGACAGTACGTTATCCGACGAGAGGTGACCACCAAGTCCGGCAAGACCTACACCAAGGCCCCCAAGATCCAGCGACTCATCACTCCCCGACGACTGGCCCACAAGGCTCAGCTCCGAGAGAAGAAGGTCAAGGCCATCCAGAACTCCAAGGACGCTGCCGCCGAGTACGCTCAGCTCCTTGCCAAGCGAGTTGCCGAGAAGAAGTCCGAGAAGGCCGAGGAGAAGAAGCGACGAGCCTCCTCTCTCCGAACTCAGTCTGTCCAGGCTTAAACGGTTGTTTATAAAAATAAAATGTATTATGCGGACCTAAGCTGCGAGTGCCAAGCACGAGTAGTTTACTGTATCTGAAGAACACGAGCGTAGCGAGGGTTCTGGACCTATTAAGAGCTGCGAGTGCGAAGCACGAGGGGGTATGAAGAACTACGACTGCGAAGCATGAGTCGTTCTGGACCCATCGCCTTCATGTGCATTAGCTGTACTGCAGCTAGCTTGTCCCTGGTACCACAATCAAGAACTAGCAACTGTCTTGGACCTGTTGATCACGATGAGTTCCCACTTGTACGAGTGGTTTGTCAGGGCGAAAAACGAGCTGTTCTGGGCTGTCGAGAATAAGCTGGACCTGATGATGACGCTGCAACAAACATCGTATAGTCCAATTACTGTATTGGTCACTTCATATGAACACAGTAGGTACTGTACTGTGAACGTATGGCTACTGGTGGTCATAACACTGGACTACTTTTGGTGAAGAGTCAGGAGGGTGAGACTGCATTGTTGGGACTTGCGAGCCCTGTCACCTTTTGAAAACAAGTCCATGTCAGCTACCCTCGTACTCTGCAGTCACTGGCTTCCTATTTGTATTTGTGGTCGTATCGTGGTAAACCGTCCCTCCCGATCAACCCATACCTAGAGGGTACACAGTATGTTCCCGGTGTTTTCGAAGAGACTGTCCAGGCATGGCTTCGATATGCTTGTATCTGTGGTTTATATTGCAGTCCCTTCTGTTCCCAGGTTAGAGGGTCTAGGTACCCGCCTTCTCCATTTACTTTCTTCAATGGGTCTCAATTGCAAGTATCATCTTCGAGTGGCCCCTCCCATATCAACTCATAAAACATTCATTACTCGTACTCGTACTAACTATTTTGTTATTTTTCGTTACCAGGGCCCTCTGGCTGAACAGAGGAGTCCCGGGTGGCTCGTCTTTCGGCCTTGGTATGCTCATGTCCATCGTTTTCTCCACTGCTACCACTCGTAGTGGCAGGAGCCTCGATATCCTCGGGCTTGGGGATGTCCTCCTCTCCAGCAACCCATCGTTTCAGTACCGGCACCAAAAATTGAGCAACCAGAATCTGCTCGCCCTGGTAGAGAGTCAGCGGAATTGACACCTTTCCAATCACGGGTGATTGAGATCCATACTGAGCAGAAATCATGGGTGCTCCCAAAGCCACAGTCTTGGCTGCTCCACACAACATGATGGCACAGGTGTCTTTTCTGCTGAAGTGAAAGGGTCGCGCCATCTTGTAGAACCACGTGTAGAACTTTCCGGACTTGTCTGTAGGCTTAGGAATATGGTTGACCGGCAACCGAGCTGCTCCTAAACAGAGAAGAGTGAACAGAAGGTAGATTCCAACATTGAAGAAACACACCATCACCATGGTTGTGTAGTGGACCTCTTCGAACGCTTTATCGTAAAAGGCAGTTGAAAAGGTACTCCAGATCAACAGCAGCAGCATGAGAGTGCCCACCTTAGCCAAGTACAGGTGAGTGACTGCCCACTTGACTTGTTTAGGAAAAACGTTCTGCACCACCTGTCCGACAAACAGAGGCACAAAAAGACTGAGACCAACCTGTTTCATCACCTTGGCGTACAGTTGTCGGATACTCATATGGTTGGCGGGGTTGCCGTAGGCAAATCCTGTGTGTTTGGAAAGATACAGCTGAATGAGGCCTGGAGAAATGAAGGAGCCCAGGAGATTGCCAACCGTAACTTCCAGAAGAGCCAAAGACTCATTTCCGTTGCACATTCGTGTCATCAGCACATTGGAAGCAACAGTTGTGGGTGTAGTTCCGGCAATGATCATTCCCACGAGGACCCAGGGATCCATGTTTTTGTTGCCAGACTTGTGGATAGCCACGACAAAACCAAACATGACGGCAGGTGTGATGACGAACGAAAGCCCCTGGGTGATGAGATGGGCTCGCCAGTGCTTGGCTTGCTTGGCCATGATCTTGGTGGGCATGGAGAGTCCTGAAATGAGGAAAATGATGGCGACTGCGCAGTACGAAAAGGCGATGTCGGCTCTCAGTACTCCGTGGGCTCTTGCAACGTTAGGAAAGAGGTACGCCAGCAGAATGACGACTCCCATGCCGATGATGAACCAGTTCTTGATAGCAAACAGGACCAAAAACTTGACCGTGTGACCAGTCTTGCACACTACTCCCCGTTTGCTTCCGACAATGTCTTCCACGATCGTCATTGTGCGGGTGCTTGATGAGAACGGTTGAGGAGAGCTGTTGGTGATTTCTGTGGGGAAGACTCACTTCTCAAGCGGCTGTGGGCTCCATTGCGTTTGAACCAACGGCTGCTCAGAGTTTTGAGATCCTCTGATGTTGAACTCTGAGGATAAACTCTGGCTAGCGAGCGTGCGGGATTTCTTGGCGCATAAGACATGTATGGTAGATGCGGGTGGGCAAGATGAAGTTGGAGGTTTTCGTTTAAAGCAAATCTGTGCTAACCGAGGTGTGTGGACATGGCAAGGGTTTATCGGTCGAGAGGAACCAATACCTCTGCGAGGAAATCACCACGATGTTTGCCATTCGAGGTTACCTCTAAGACAAAGGTTTGCAACTAATTACTGTGAGACCGACTCATGACGTTCCTATTCATCCTCTCAGAAGTACACACTTCTGGCCATCTCCACTAAGGTGTGACTTGAGTTACCCTTGGTAGCACTGAAACGACCAACCGAGCTCGAACTACTGGAGCAGTGTCCCATACTGCGTACGGTACATTGTGTCCGTACCAAACATTGCAGCGGCTCACGAGAACACCGACCAGTTCAAGGGACCAGAGCAAGTGAGAAGAGATTGAAAGAGCTGTGACTGCGAGCCTTATGTGCAGCATGTGTGGAGTTAAAGTAAAGTACCGGTATTGTAGCTACTTACTGAACATGTTTTAGCGGTAGCTTGCAGCCATCACAACTACCTTTGACCATCACAACTACCATTGATCAGCGTGGACTTGTCGTGAGACATGCAAATGACTTGAAGGACGGAGCTCTTCAGGACAGATTGTAGCAAATCAAGACTCAGGCTGATTATCAACAGTCGCCATGGCACACTTTATTCTACTTGTACATTTCCCATCAAACTACCAGTTTAGACATTATCTTGAGCTAGCTACTTGGACTTGGTAAATCATTTTTTTTGGTCAGCCGCGCAGAGCACGAGTTGGTGTTGGCTGGGGTGCGGTGGTTGGAAAAAAAAACAGACATCGAAGCTGATGTTTGTCGCAGCCGACAATGTGGGAGGCCGTCTAGCGACTGATTGGGGCTGTCTGTGTATCACTGACAGTCATACCTTTACTCCAACTTAGCACCCGGTTCGGGAACCGGGATGGCATCTCTCAGTCCGCGCTGGTAGTCGACGAGCAGCTGGTAGAGATCGTTGAGGTATGCAACCCACAGGGCGGACAAGTCTCTCGCAAACACAAACGGCAGAAAGAAGGCGTCTCTGAGAAAGTCGCCGGACCGAGTGCCCAGTTTCAGAATGAAGGCCCAGGTGAGAGAAGCCACCGACTGGATGAGCGAGGTGGCAAGACGAACTCGACGAGAGGACATGTTGGATGGTGGTGGTTTGATTAGTTGTAGTTAGAGGGTGTTTCGCGAGTGTTGTGAAGTGCGGATGAGTAAGGCAATCCTTAACCATTATATAGCTACAATTACAGAGGGGTCCTTATACACACAAACAGCAAACAGACTAAGCATGTGTCATTTTACAGGGTCAAAACAAAACATAAATTCGTAAATAACATGTGCCGGTGCCGTTGCCATAACTACACCAACAACCATAACTACACCAACAACCACCAGCCGGCAGCAATCATCAGGATACCGACAATAACGGTGATGATGGCAGCACCAGCTCGGTCTCCTCCTCCAATGTTCAGAGGATGGGCCTCGTCCTCGCCAAACGGATGGAAGCCCAGGGCTCCGGCACTACCGTTACCCTTGGAGGTTCCTCCCGTGATGTCTGTGAGGGGTCCGGACGACATGAGCACCTGGGTGTTCTGGATCACCTCCATGGCACTCAGCTGTTCTCCCAGCCCGATGTAGTCGTTGGAGTACTGGCCGGTGATCCAGTTGAGAGAGCATGTGTGTCCGTCCGTACCTCCCGAGCAGGTTCGAGCTGCCGCGTAAGCGGAGGCCTCCAGGTACCACATGATGTCAGATGCAAGAGTAGGCACCATCTGGGCGGTCTGTCCTAGCAGAGACGAGAAGATGCCCTTGAAGGTTCGCTGATCGGAGTTACAGGTGATGGTCTTCTGCTGACAGGCGATTTCAACCATGATGTTCTTGTCGGGTCCGCCAAAGAACAGGTTGGGGCCCTTGGTGGAATTCCACAGCTCGTTGGCTCGGTCCAGCCACTTCCCGTGCTTGGGGTCCGTGTTGTTTCGCAGGACGGTGGCATTGTACAGAGCTGCGGCTCCAGACAGATAAATGCCGGCGTTATAAGTCCACAGGTAAGGCGATCGATCGGAACAGTTGGGCAGATGGATACCATCGTAGACTCGGCCGTTTTCGATGATTTCAATCTGAGTCGACCAGTCCCAGATCTTCTCGGCCCACTCCAGGTAGGTGACGTTTCCGGTGAATCGGTAGAGACGGGCTCCGAGGTTGAAAAGCGCTCCGTTGGCAATGGCGTTCTTATAGTCGTATCCGGAGTTCCACTGGAAAATCTGCCAGTGCAGACCTCCGTAGCAGCTCTGAGTATCCCATCGGGCCGCCATGGTGTTGAAGGCTCCCTGGGCCACGTACAGCCATCCATACTCGTCTCCGGGTGCGGGGAAGTTCTTTTCTGCGGCGGTCATCATGGTCATGGCCCAGACGCCCTGATCATCGTTACCCTCGGAAGACGAGAAGTTGGAGACCATGAGGTCGTACTTCTCGCCTCTCTGGTGCTTCATGGCCGCCCACGTCAGGTTGTTGTACGTGTCGTTGCCGGTGATGTGCCAGTAGTCAATGAAAGCGTTCCATGCTGCTCCGGCGTGCCACCAGTAGTAAGGACTCACAAACATGCCCACGGTGCCTCCGGATCGGGTTCCGTCGTAGTAGTCCATCAGACCTCCGGCTACCAGAGAAAGCGCCTTGTGGACCGAGTCGGGGTCCTTGAGATCCATGAACGCCAGGTCGGCTCGGACCATGCTGGAGAGGAACGCCAGCGTGCTCAAAATCGCGGGTATCAGTGCCAGCCGCATTTTCGAGTTTTAGTGTGGTGTCGGAGAAGAAGTTGTGTGTGTGTGTGGGAGAGAGAGAAAGAAGAGCGGCGCTGTAGCTGCTGAGCCGAGATATCAATGACACACCAGGAGAGCGTAGTATCGGATGTATGCATATAAACTTTTTTACTTGGCGTCGTGTGTGAAGGACCTCTGAAGGTACAGTAGAGCTGCTGTACGAGTAGCAATAGCAGTGATACGACTGATTTGCCGGGGGAAAGGCAGACAGGTATTTGAGCAGGCTGACGAGTCATTATTTTGCCACAAGATTCATCATTTCAAGTCCTTCCATCGTTCACCACTACAAGTACAACGCTCCCCCCTAAGAGTCCTCCCCCGCTAGTAACAGTAGTCGGGCTGTAATGTTGCGCTTAACTTACAAATGATGCCAGACTAACGCGTTCAGCTATTAGAGCAGATGGGCTATGCATCCAGAACAAGTATGTGTAGGGGCTGGGGCTAGGGAAGAGCTAGGCGGATTTAGTGGTGTCACGTGAGTCGGAATGTGCGGTCACGTGATCCGCAGCCTTTTTGTTGGTCGTACTCGTTCGTCTCTACAGCTTACCATGGTCACACCACCGTGACCCAATTATCACTCACCACTTCTTTTTTCCCTTGACAAAGCTATTTTCGGACACTTTTGGAAATAGAGTTTTCCTCGTGTCGGCCGGGTAACTCTCGTGAGTGACGGGAGAAGTCAAGAATGCAGGGATGGGCGATGAGCAGGAGGGTCTTTGAGAGTACGGTATGTAGTACGAGTACCAGCAAGTAACTGGCGACTGTTCGTGGGGTTTTGCGGCGGCTGTCCCGGCGGCTATTCTATGGACGATGGCTATCTCATAAACGGCAGTCATGGTGGGCAGTCGTTATGCCACCTCGGAGCGGCTGAACCCGCTTTTGCTGGGCTGTTGCTGGGCTGGGCTTGGCTATAGAGCATCCCTGGATCGGAGACTAGCTACAAGTAGTTTTTAGTTGGACTGTAGTTAGGTTTTGTTGGGCAGTAAACATCGCGGTATGGGGTGTACCGTGGAAGGCGTATTTGTGAGTACGCTACAATGCACAATGGACATTGTTCTCGTCGTGACTGCAGTGTGCGAACCATCTCATCGGACTATTGGTCGTACGTAGAACTATTCTCATAGCTGCCTTGCCAGACCTATTTTAAGATACACGCTGGGGATCGTCAAGCCTCAGAATGCACCGTATCGCTCTCCTTCGTTCTTCACCGTTGGCTGTTTGCTCAGGCTTGGCAAAGAGGCTGTGTGGGAAGTGGGGTTGACAGGGTGTGTACGACACGTAGAAAGTCCAACTGGCCGGAACCACCCCTTTATATATCTGGGGAAAACTCCACAGCTCGTATATAATAGTGCGCTCGATTTGCCGGGTAGTCGCGCCGATAAGGTTGATTGTGGGGTGATTGACGCTGCGGGATGTTAATATTATGAGCTCGAATGAATGATCGGGGCTCAGGAGTAATCATGGAACTCATCGAACGATGATGGAAGAAGCAGGGGGAAAGCAGGAGGTGGCTTGTACGAGTACGAGTAGTGGTGACGGTGGTGGTGTTGTGAGGCAGTGAGTGTGTTTTCAGCGTGCTGTCTTTGCGTACAATACTGCTCTCCTCCCTACAGATCGCCGCGTTGTACGTCCGTAACTATCTGAGACAGCCCCAATTGTCCATCTGGAAAGATGTCGGTGATACAATACTTTCCGCCCTCACGCACGCCACATCGTTTCCATGCACCGGACCTCGTGGACTCGGCGACCAGGTTGGCTACGGTGCGTTTTGGTGCGTTTTGGTGCTAGCTACAGGCAAAAGTAGGCCGATGAGGCAGCATGGCAAGCTCGGGGTGTTGAGCTCACGAAGGAGAGAAATGATGACAGGGCGGGAGACGGTGTATTTACATACTCGTACAAAAACAAGATTATGGAGCCGCCGAAGCCCAGGACCACCAAACACATCAAATACCGTCCCTAGCATGCGTGAATAGTGTCTATACACACACCAAATGCCAGTCGTAAAGTATGTGTACAGTGGTAAGACTCGGTCCCAAATTTTACAGTCCAAACTCACAGAGCCAAGACGGGAAAGCAGAAGGAAATATATATACCCAGTCATCTGTCACCTTGATCTCCTTCCGATTCTCTGACGCACTCCATCAACAACACTCCAGATAGAACAACATGACCACTCTACCCACCAAAAACCTCACCCAACCTAATCAGACTCATAGTGCGCTGGCGCATTCCCTCTCAACACCCCGAATCGGAAACGCACCCTGACCCTGATAAAAACGCACCAACCCTTTGTTTGATTTTTGGCGTGCTTGTGATCAGAACATATCCTGCTATACTTGGAACCCTTCTCTCCAAGTATACATCCGATCCCGCCACAGTCGTTTCAGGAGGATACCAAGACCGGCTAATACGGCCCGCTCTCAACAAACACAGTCACGTGACCGACCAGGATTTTGCACCCGCCACGGCCTTGAAAAACAGCGTGCAACACACCGGGACAGACACGGCTCACAGCTTCACAACCAACTTGCACAAAGATAGCCCGCAAATTTCGCGACGGCCACACTGACAATGTCACGACAACCGAGATTGCTGTCGTCCTCAGAACGAGCGCGACTGGAGGAGTTCCAGGAGGCCATCCACTACTCGACACGATACAGCGACGACACGTACGAGTACCGACACGTTATGTTGCCCAAGAACATGCTCAAGGCAATCCCCAGAGACTACTTCAATTCCGAAACCGGCACGTTGAGAATTCTGTTGGAGGAGGAATGGCGAGGATTGGGCATCACCCAGAGTCTGGGTTGGGAGCATTACGAAACACACGCACCTGAGCCTCACATTCTCTTGTTCAAGCGAAACAAATAGATGGGCTGATTCTGAGAAATCCCGGAGGTTCAACCTCTGTTTCGATCGCGCCAAATCTCGACGGGCCTTCGCATCAATTTACCCGTCGGTTTCGATCGAACAAAACGAGTGGGCAGCAACCAACGGCAGAGATTTAAGTGATATATAGGTTTTATTTGATGATGGTAAAGGAGTGCGGTGTGTTGAGATTCTAGGGAGCACGACACAGAGACGGTGGATCAGGGATTGTGACATTGAAACCCATGCCAAGCTGAAACATGCTGTCTAAGTTCCACATGGGACGCGATACCCTGCAACATTAGCCCGGGCACACCAAACGTGCTAAACAAGTAGTAAGCAGTTGGTATCGGCGGTATGTACCGGTATGTACTCTCAGACGTGAGATATCTCTCATATCAGTCAGTCTCTGTCAAGCCGATCTTGTAACCGAGTCCAGATAAGACCCTACGACGCACAGGTAGACAAGGGTGTATTTACAGTTGCGAGGAGGTTCGGAAACGATACGAGTATGTACGTACACTGTGAACACATTTGAGGCTACCGCCAGACTGTCTTGATGGATGTATAAGACGTGTATCTCGTTTAGATTGTGTCATGAGCGGGGTCTATTGGATGGGCCGGGGCGGGAGGTTGCCACTCAAACCACTCAAGCGGTGTATGCTGGGTGTGATAATGACTGTGTGGAGGGGTTCATGGCCTTCATCCATCTCTCGTCTGATGTCCCATTAACATGAAGATACACGCCGAAGAGCAGCACGCCCAGTCGTAATAAACGTTGCAATTTCGCCATATTGAGTCTCATCTAGTGAGACATTGGCGAGGTTATGCGATGTTACTGTAATCAGTAATTATGTACCGCTACACTGAATGAGAGAGGGTGTATAATCCTTCCTTGCCTGATGTCGACGTTCCATGTCCTACTCACACCTGTTAAGTAACTAGGGAACTTGTTGAAATGAATGAAAACAGCATGGATCAATGTCAAGTCTCACAAGCTACCCTACCAGTACACCTGAAAAAAAATGAATCTTCTAATATCTATATTGACCTACCACGGTGCTACTCGATCCACAGTATCTACATGGAAGCCTTCTCCTTCAGCTTCCACATCCCACTTCGAGGATCGGCAACGACAACTCCATCGTCCTCCAGCTTCATCAACTGCATGGTGGTGGTATGCTGAGCAGCATCGAGAATTCGTTCCGGGTAGCCCTCGTAGATCTGACGAGTGATGGTTCGAGCATCAGACGGACCCTTCTCTTGCAAGATGGTGTACACCTGAGTCTCTCGCTTCTTTCTTTGCGAAATGTACTCTGTGATCTTTTCCCAGCCGTTATCGATCACGGGACCATGACCAGGGAAGATTTGGAACTGGCCGTCGGCTCGTTTGGTCTTGGTCTTTCCAGTCTGACGCATACCCTCCAGAGACTTCATGTAGGCGGTGAGATCTTCAAACACAGACGTTCCCTGGCCCAGAATGTTGTCTGACGAGAAGAGAACATCGTCTTCTTCAAGCCAGAAACACAGGTGATCCATGGCATGTCCTGGAAACAAATGGCAGCTCATGTGAAAGCCCAGATTAGGGGAGATCATCTGACCGTCATCCAGGTACTCGTCGACAGACCAGCCCTCGTTGATGTTCTTCTCCTTGTCCATCTCTGGGAACGGATACTTGACCACCTTGGGGGGAGTGGCCTGGACCTTCTTGTCCTTGAGCTTCTTGAGCAATGGAACAGTACCCTTGGTATGGTCTCCATGCCAGTGGGACAGTATGATGGCGTCGAGTTCAAGGTTGTTGTCTTTGAGATAGTTGGACACCGTCTCTGTGTACTCATCGGCTCCCTCTCCGGTATCAATCAGCAGTCTTCGGGGGCCCTGGCCAATGAGATAAGTGTTAGTTCCCTGTAACGAGAACTTGCCCGGGTTCATGCCGAGAAACCGGCTCACCAGCGGCGTTAGTTTTGTGACGGCGGGAATATGAACGAGTTTTTCCATGGTCGAAAAGGAATGTGTGTGTTAGTTGAGAGTGTTGCTGAAGAGATCAAGGGTCTGGAAAAACACGATCCAGCTATACTGGTTAGTCAACGGCTGTATGCACATGCAAACCCTAAGGTTACCCACATGTGGGGTTTCGGCCGACCGCGTTATCTGCGAGCCGAAATGTGGGGAACGGAGAGACGTCCCCAGAAACCGGTCGGAGATCGGAATTTGGGGACATAGGAAAAAATCACGCCATCTTATATACCCGTGGGACTGCTTCCCATGACTCTAGCCGTGTGGCGACTTTTCAGATCAAGTGGAGCGTCGTAAGCCACAGTTGGATTTGGAAGGTATGATTAATTAGTTAGTCCTCTGGATTTGAAACACGCGATAATGGTGGATTTCGGTGGCGAAGTAAGTGTTACAGTAATTAGTGGACGTTTGTGAGAAAGTGTGCTTTTTCGTCTCTGGCTTTTCAGGGTGTCAGTTGTGTTTCCCTCATTTCTCGATCGGCTCAAGTTCACCTAAAATGTCAACTAAATACAACCTTTACTTGGGGGCATCGACCAAATGCTCACAAGTAGTGGCGGGTTCTCGTACCAGCGATGGAACTGAGCACAACACCATTGAATCAAGCGTAGCATCTTCAATCGCTACCACCCCACCACCCCCACATGCACGTCAGATCTCTTCACGATACTGAAACGGCGGCATCTAGACTGTGTCTTTTCATACGTGTTTTGTTATGATACCGCGGACCGATAATAGAGAGAGGAGGGTGGCGAGGGGATTCGAAAGAGCCAGAGTTTCCACCAGAAGGGTTCTTGTTTGTCTCACACTGACAAAGCCTGTGCTTGGGCGTGGCCCATTCATGTTCCCTGGGCAATTAGATCATCACGCTAAGAGAGTCAAAGTGTGGATATGAGAGTCAGCCAAACAATGAAAGAGCACGTGATGCATGTTGAAGTGCGCTCGATAGAACAATTCGTCTGTCCTAATCTCTCATACATTGCCCGAAAGCCACAAAAGACACGACTAGACCAGAACATACTGTAGCTACTGTAGTCTCTCTTGGCTATTGTGTCCAGAGCAAGATGGGGGATCACCGGACGCTGGCAAATTGAGAAAAAGCAACCAATAAGATTAGTCAGCTAGACCTACTGAACTATCCACCACGTAACCACCGAACGAGGCCACGCATGGACACTAAAACCCACTCCGAATACCCCTTTGAACGGTTGAGTTGCTGGATGGAACAGGTTTGGGTTTGATCTAAGCCCAGATGCGAAGGTTAAGCGGCATGGCACAGCAATGTTGAATTTCGCAGGGGGGCTTGAAAATGGCCGGAAGTGAGGGTTTTCGAGTGGCGAAAACAGAAATATAGACAAAAAGCTCGTATAATTAGACCTGTCATATTCTATTCATCAAATCTCTCATCTACCACCGTATTTCCTCTCTCCCACTAATCCATTAACCTCAGGCAGCAATGTCTGGCGTGCAGGAGCCTCGCATACACCTCCATGCAGTCGAGCTACATTATCAATAAATAATTTGGCTCACAACGCCAACTGTACTTTCATCACCACCCGCCCAAAAAACTACAGCCATGGCCCTCAACGAAGTGCCCCCGGAGCCCACAAACCCCTCGCCCGAGGAGGAGCGAATCCCTCCCAACGAGAGAACACAATTGCTGACGCCAGAAGACCCTCAGGTGACGCCATACAACCTGCTGAGCGTGCGAATTGCTCGGTCGTTCATCACCGTCTTCTTTGCCGTGTCGGTGATTGCATTCTTGCTGCTGACTCTTAATCTGTTCGTCCACGTGCCCGGCCTGTTCGTCCGAGGAGGAGGCTTCCTGTCGTGGTTCTTTGCGCTCATTGCAGTCACCACCACCATCAACTCGGCCCTCTTCTTCTCCACACCTTCCATCGTGGAGAGACAAATTCAGTACGGAACCATCTTCCTGCTTTTTATCGACCTCATCATTCTCGTGGCTACCCCGCAATTGCGATATGGAGAAGTCATTGCCGGCCTCATCATCCCCGTCTGGGCCATTCTGACCTCCTCTCTGTCAGCCATCTCCGACCTCATTGTCCAGTGGGGCAAGAGCACCGAGGAACGACGTCTCACCGGCCGTGTGGAGACCCGACGAACTCTCGGAGAATGGCTCAAGGTCTCTGTCAACCTGCTCTTCAACATGGTCAACCTGATCCTACTCATTGCCGTCACTCTCTCCATCACCCTGTTTGCTATTGACGCCGCTCGAGTGCCTCTGCCTGGTAAGCGAGTGGACGTTGACCACGCCGCCTTCAAGGTCCACATCAACTGCTACGACCTGCCTGGAAACCACCTCCTCCAGCTCCAGGATACCCACCCATATGTTGCTCCCCGACCCGACCGGCCCGACCCCTCCAAAAAGAACGTCACCATCTTCGCAGAGGCCGGAACCACCTCCTCCGAAGTCTACTGGTCCTGGATCACCGACCTCTACGCCATGAACGAGATCCCCCGAGTCTGCACTTGGGACCGACCCGGTGTGGCCTTCTCCGATGCTAGCCGGGGCCTCACTTCCGCTGGAGACGTTTCCGATCTTCTCAGCGAGGCCCTCACTTCGTTCTTCTCCTCTGAGGAAGAGGGAGGCCAGACCGAGATCCCCAACCTTCTGCTCGTTTCCCACGGAATCGGAGGTCTCTACTCACGAGTGTTTGCCTCCAAGCACATCTCCAGCGTCAAGGGAATGATTCTCATCGACACTCTGCACGAGGATCTCATCGGCGATACTCTTACTCTCTGGAGAGGTATTAAGCTCTTCATCGAGGGAGCTATCTCTCCCCTTGGCCTCCAGTCTCTCTGGTCCCTGCTTAAGGGCCATGGATCTTGGGACCGACTGGTGGGCCCGGATATGGTCTACACCCCCAAGTACCTGGGCTACAAGCTCAAGGAGAACGCCGTTGCCTGGGTTACTCGATCCGAGGTCCGAGCCTCCAACGCTGTGCTCGTCAACCTCGACATTCCCGTCGAAATCGTCTCCTCTTCTCAGATGATCAAAAAGTCCAAGAGGTGGAGCGCCAAGCAGCGAGAACTCACCCGTCTGACCAAGGAGAACGTTGGCTGGAAGATCCTGGAGGGCGGCCACGACCTCTGGAAGGAGGGCAAGACCAAGAAGGAGCTGCAGGATATCCTTCGGGATTTCGTCGATTACTACATCTGATTGTACATCTCTCGTTTGATAAGTCTCTCATTTGACCATCGTCTCTGTATATCTATAGCTAATCAACTATTTCAAGAAGACCAGTACGTATGGTATAAACCTGGTAGCCTCCTCAATCACCCCAAAGGTGTCCTAAGCACTACACCGCCCCACCTACTGTCACACACTTCATACACTTCATTAAAATTAGCTAGTGGGATGCTGCAACAAAGAGAGTCATTGCTATGCTAGAGTCATTGGCTAATACAGTCATTTAAGTACTGTACCTGGCATGTAATTGTACCCTGGGCCATGATATCCTTTCAAAAAAAATTCGTACAGTAATACCAAAAGGAAGTAGATTTTATCCCTCCATTACCATGGACTCATCGGCATCAGCCTCCAAATCGCAAATGTTTCTGCAGTTGGGGCACTGGAAATGAGGATACGTCTTGACCATGAGAGGCCGAATGCACTTGTAGTGCCAGGCATGTGAACAGGGAGCAATGAACAGCGGCTGGCACGGACCCACTGCTACAAGACAGATGGCGCACTCGGCATCGGTGGGGTCACCGTTCGCCACGCCTCGGAGCCGCTCCACTGCCTCAATGTTGTACTGCTGGACCTTTCGTTTCCAGCTCTGGTTCGTCTCCACTCGGACCTTGATGCACTTGAAGATTTCCTCGGTTCCTCCCCGGAAGTCCATGCCGAACTGCAGCATGTCTCCGTTCTTGAGAACGTGAGGCTTAGAGGGCTTTCCGGCCTCGGACAAACGTCTTCGGTTGAGGAAGGTGCCCGAGGAAGAACGCATGTCCTGGACAAACCACTGGTCGTCCTTGACAAAGAACTCTGCATGCGATCGAGACACAACCTTGGACTTGAACACGATAGGTCGCTCGTACTGGGGGAGTTGCGGCTCATCCTTGGACTCCGTTTGACGGCCGATGCGAATGGATCCTGTAGCAAGACGTCGCTCGATGGGACCAAAGTATTGTGCAGGGGTAGATGTAGAGTGGTCGATGACGGGAGTGAGTCGAATGGACGGGACTTGAGGCTCGGAAGGCTCGGATGGAGGAGGAGCGGAGGATGAAGTTGCGCACGTAGCAGAGGGAGCTTCCGAGGCTGAGGCAGCGGAGCCTGGTGCTGCGTCGGACTGTGCAGACGAAGGTGCAGCGGCAGAACTGGTGTTAGCGCCGCCACCGCTGAGCGTCGATGCAGGTCCCGGTGTGGAGTGTCCCGCCGCCGCCGAGATTTCGGGGGTGTCGTCCATGGAGTCGCCATTGTGACCGCTGTGCTCTTCTTCGTCTAGAGAGTCTGCCATGTGAACGTCGTCTTCTTCGTCCATGCCTTCCAGCTGGTCGACTTCACGCTGGCCGCCGCCGTTGTCATGCGAATGCAGCGTGGCTGCGGAGGTGGACCGCATGCCTGTGTTGGCCCGTTTGGGGGCTCCTGCGATGCTCATGCCTGGAGAGTTGGATCCGGTGGGCGATTCGGGGGGTGTGGAGTTGGGAATGTTATCCGTGTTGTTGGAGCCGCCCGAGGAGTCTGGGCTTTCGTGCTGGTGTTCGTTGGTGCTGGTGACCGAGGTGACAATGTCGTTGGAGGGACCTGCGCAGTCGTGGAAGAACTCCTCTACGGCCAGACCTTGGTTGTTGTAGGGGGTTGAGGGCGACTTGACCTGTTCAACGGCGCCGGGCGTGATGTCTAGACGGAGACCTGCGGGGTTGTGGTTGTTGCCGGAGGTTGCGACGGGCACGGGGTTGGTTGGTCCTCCGAGAGCTGGAGACGCGTGTCCGTTTGTGTTACTTGCCGACGAAGATGTGGGCCTGTTGGCAGTGGTAGAGGGGTTCTGCTCTCCGAGGTTGGCAAACGGGTTGTTGGACGAGGTGGAGTTTGTGTTGATGTACGTGTTTCGGAAGCCGGTCTTTTGTTTGCCAAAGTCTGCGAGCACGGGGGTGTCGCTGGTTGTGGTTGTGGTTTTAGGTCCGGACAGCAGGTCGTTTGAGGGCGAGGGAGACGCGGTCAACTCCAGGGGGTCCGAGTTAGCGGTAGGGGTGCGATTGCCACTGGTGTTGTTGTTGTTGGTGTTGTTGGCGCTAGCGCTGTTACTGCCGTTGACGTTGCTGTTGTTGCTGGTCGTCGGTGCGGGACCTGAGGTTGTGTTTGTGTTGGACTTGGGGTTGAAAACAGACCCGATGTTGAAGAAGCGTTTCTTCTTAGGACTGGAGGGCATCTGTGAGTTAGTATAGTTAAGGTGAACTGGTGTTTGCAGAATAAGGTCTTGTTAGGCTGAGCGGTCAGAGGTGCTGGCTAAGGCATACCCGCTGTAGCTAGAGAGAAGCAGGGATGATGAAGAGGGTCCGAGAGACCACGAGAAGAGAAGAAGCCGGGTCTTGTGGCCCAGCCTGGCTGTTGCAATAATATTGCAGCGGCTCTAATCAGCCCGTTTCAGGCATCTTGGAGCAAGGGATATGAAAAAAAATAGTCGGCATGTGCAACCACACAACAAACAGCTGTCAGTTGATGAGTCCGTTTTTCAACCCTCGAGTTTTTCTCTCAGCCCCAACACCATAAAGCAGCACTCTCGCTTCTTTTTTGTATAAGTAGCAGTCGTCCGCCACCCTCAAAACACCACATCACCACACATGTCATCGCCGCCAACGAAGACCATCTCCGGACGAACCCTCTGGAGATGACCCCGGGGTCAACTGAGGGAGAAGCCGGCGACTGGACAAGCTGGGGAAAAGCCGACACTCCGTGCCAATAACCATGCCGTTTGCAGACGTCCGTGCACCCGCTCAGGCGCCTCTGTGTCCTCTGGTCGATACTCACCTTTTTTTTTGCCTCCGTGTTTACTGTTTCTCAGTCGGTTTACTGCAGCGGCATTTCCACCAAGTTGAGTTGTAGGTAAGGGGAGACTGCCTAAAGAAGGGATCTACGCACGTGATGTGGTTTGGGCATAATCTATGTCTTTTGACTTTGGGCGATTGCAAACAGGAGCGTGAAAGGTGTGCGTCTATTCGAGCGACTTAATTAGCCCCAGAGAGAAAACTGCGGCACTAGAAAAATGGCACTTTAGGGGGACAAGAGGAGCTGGAACTGTAGCACGGCTATAGCACACACCAGCTATGATAACAAAGGGGGCCATACACAAACAAACATACCAACCGTGCCCGTTACCCTTGCCACATGACTCTATCCGTCCCTCTTATCTTCTTGAAAATGAATCAAGCAAGGGGCCACTTTTAGCATGCGAGATGATGGTGTGCATGAGAGGCAGTGGCAGATGATGGATACGCTCTGAGGTGGGGCGTTTTGGGACTATGGCAAGGAAAGACCCTTCAGGAGGTGACAGCTGCTTGTAGATCTACAAGCGGTGGCAGTGCACTGGAAACTCCTATGGCACCTGTGAAGGTGGCTACAGCTCATACACTCCAAATACACACAGTGCTCGTACACTGTATGAGTGTCTCTACAGTCGGCACCTACGTGCACCATTGGTGCATCATCCCATCACAGCAAACAAAGATCGAGATGTGGAGAGTATGGGGAGAGCACACTACTGATTAGTGAGTAGGAACAAGTATGTACCACGGCACTACGTACCAGAGACTACAAGTTTAAGTGGCGATAACACACGTGAAATAAAAATGCTCACAAAAACCACACTCCACGCACGCACCTCAATGGCGTCACAGATTGTATGGTGTACCTTGATTGCGCCTTCTGGATGTCTCAACCATTCTCTTTGTTGAAGTGTTCGCATTGGAAGGCGTTGGCGTGAGCATTTTGACAACGACGGTTGTTGAAAGAGGTGGTGAAGAGCGACATGTTGGTTGTCATTTTCAGCAGAAATTTCATATACTGTACTGTACAACAGTTTCACGTGTGATATAGCTACAAGTACAAGTAGTCCGACTAGGAGTAGCTACTTGTAGCATGACTAGATGCTCTTCGCCAGACGATTAACACTACTCGTCCTAGCCACGCTATACTCTCGTGTAGTCGCACACTCTCTTATTACATACAGTTACAATACAAGCCCTTCACAGCAGCAATTCTGCTTCGAATCCTCCTCTTATGTCAGCTCCTTCAAACCCGGTAAAGGCCGTTGTAGGAACCATCGGACCACTCAAGCAGCTGGACCAGACCAGAAACCCACTTTTGCGTCTCGCGCAGCCGAATCTCTCGGTCCGCAGCAGGTCCAATACACCAGGGTCCGTCCAGAGCCTGGATTCGGTTCTTGGCGCCGGTGTATTCCTGGTCCTGGATCATGGGAACAATTGACAGCAGCTCGGACAGAATGTGGTCCTTGAGTCGCTGGTATCGCATCACTCCCATGAAGTTGCCAAGGTTCCGCTTGATCAGCTTTCCATCCTCAGTGTCGCTGTAGTTCTGCAGCAGCTGGGCAATGTGGTGTCTAAGCACCGAGTACTGCGAGAATAGATCTTTGGGCTCGTCGGCGGCGTTGAAAATGTCCTCTCGGGCCGTGGAAAGAGCCTCCAGCAAGTCCTTCTCCTGGGCCTCGGCATGAAGACGTCGTTTGATGAGAGCCAGCTTCTCGGGATGGGTCAGGTTGGCTCCCTCTTGTCCGGCCTGCTCCTCGATACGTTCGGCGCTAAGGCTGTCGATTTCCTCGTAAGGGTCGGCTCCTCCAAACTGGACCAGGTCCGGAGTGGGCCACAGCGGCGCCGTGGCAACTCCAACGGGGTTCTTACGCGGTCGGCCACGTCCTCGCTTCTCGCCAGTCGGGTTGGACGCGTTGTTCGCGTTGGGATCGTTGGGGTCGACAACCTTTCGCGGCCGTCCCCGCGGTCTCTTGACTACGGGCTCCTCGCCCTCAGGCCGCACCTTTGGTGGTCTTCCTCGTCCTCTCTTGACCTTGGGTGTTCCATCGATTTCTTCGTCGCCCGTGGGCACCTTAGGAGGTCGGCCTCGTCCTCGTTTAGCCAATGGGGAAGCCATTGTGGGGGGGACCTCTTGCGACATGGTGTGCTGCTCTTCAGACATGTTTTGGTGTGTCGTGGCTGGCGTGTCTTTGTGGAAGAATAAACTGGGAATATTCAAGATTTTTCGTGCCTACGCATTTCTCTATTATTTTAATATCGATTTTGCTTTTTTGAGGTATAAAGACGGAGAAATACTCTGCGTGCTGGATAAGGTGGGGGACAGTAGGGGTGGGTGTTTTATACACGTCTGGCCGTTGCAAGGAGCCGTCATTAAAAGCCCTTATGCCTCATCTTCAATCTCTTCTTCTTCATCACCACACCACCCAAACACCGCAACATCCACCGCATCTTCTCGGTTGCCCAACCCTTCTTCCCTTCTTTCTTTCTGCCCCCTACCGGCGGTGCAACTGGGGCTTCGGTCGCATGGGGTATGTAAGCTGCACGCGCGTCGAGTCAAAGACGGCGGGCGGCCTTAGTTGGGAGTTTGGCAGCCGCTAAGGCAGGTGGGATGTTTGTTGCAAGTGATTAGGACCAGTGACAACACAGGTAAAGCACGGCCAATTTGCTCTCAATGAGTTTTTGGAATCTCTATATAACTGCCCTGTGTTTACCTCCCTCTCCCGCCCGACTTGAAGCAAATACCGCCGTTATTATGACATGGCGACGCTTTTAATTTCCGGTGAACCTAAGGGTAGTGTTGGGACTAGACACGAAGCTAAACCAAACAGCTTTCTATATTATTGGCTATTGAGGAATGTGAACTTGTGAGAGCCAGAGAGAGACAGGGTATTTATAGCTGGCAAAAAAGCAAGTAGCCTCAGAGGGTTGACGGCAAAAAACACCAGAACAAGTGCCTGATAATGTCAATGTTTGAATTCCGTCTTTACACCCTCAATTCCTCCAAAATCGAGTATTCTGAGCAACCAACATTACAAGAACTAAAACTAGAGAGGAGGAAACACGAACGAAAAAAACAAAAACAAAACCAAAACCAAACAGCCCATTTGCGCCACAAACCAGTTAGTCCAGTTGGTTTATTAGCAGCGCGCGATAATCGCCGCGTTCTTTTTTATCCGATCCATGGCTTTTGGAGACCGAGATTTCCCGGTACAACTAGCTATAGTACGGTACCCTGGTACGGATCGCTATACAGCAAGGTTGTGGTCTCCATGGATTGATAGCATACTGTAGCCCCGTTTGCATTAAGGGTTGTGCTTAGTAAGACACAGCTTTGGGCAACAGCTACACTATAAAAACAGGTTTCTGTTTGTACCATTGTAGCACTCGTACATTCGCCTTATCTATTTACATTGTCTACATCTACATACATCCTCTGCTCTCTACATTATCGAGGCGCCAAGCTTCGGTTATGTTATCGATGTGTCAGTCTGGACGAGCAGAATCTACTTGTCCATCAGCCAATCTACTATAGATGTCTCCCTTAAAGAACATGAACCTGTGTCTAAAATTCTGCTTGTATCGTCTAAGAATGTCATTAAGAGTTATCTATAATCTGTCAGTTAAACACCGCCGACGAGTACACCCGCCTTCAAACAGTGCTCTTCCATCTACAACTTGGACCTTGGTTAATACAATCGTTTATTCATTCATCGTCAATATAAAAAGATAGCTCGACTCATACCCGCGTGTACTCGTACTTACTTCTTCTGCTCAGCAAGGTACTTCTTGGCAGCCTCGTCAACTCGTTTCTTGACCTCCTCGGGAGTAGCAGTGCCAAAAATGTCAACACCCCACTCAATGGGGTCGTTTCGTCGAGACTCCTCGTCAAGGCCGTCGAGGAACTTGATCTCCTCGGGGGAAAGATCGAAGACCTCAAAGTTGGACTTGATTCGAGAGGGAGTGACGGACTTGGGCAGAACAACGTGGTTCTTGGATCGGATCCAGTTGACAATAAGAGCAGCGGCGTCCTTGCCCTTCTTCTCGGCCAGCTCGATCACTCGCTTGTCATCAATGGCTCGGGGGAATCCGTAGGTGTTGTTTCCGAGAGGAGAGTAGGCCTCGAGAACGATGTTCTTGCTCTCAAGGTACTTGGCCAGACCGGGCTGCTGCAGGTAGGGGTGGTACTCGATCTGGTTGACGGCAGGGGGGATCTTGGCGGTCTTCAGTAGCTTCTCAATTCGCTCCTCGGTGAAGTTAGAGACACCAATGGACTTGACCTTGCCCTCCTGGACAAGCTCCTCAAAGGCCTCCCAAGTCTCCTCGACGGGGACCTCACCGAGGGCAACAGTGCCGTCGGCGTTGTGGGGGAAAAGCTCCTCGCCGGTCTTGAAGACAACGGGCCAGTGGATCAGCAGCAGATCAACGTAGTCAGTCTGCAGTTCCTTGAGGGACTGGGCGAGCTGCTTCTTGACACCCTCCTTGGTTCGGGCGTTGTTCCAGTTCTTGGTGGTCAGGAAGATCTCCTCTCGGGGAACTCCAGAGGCCTTCCAGCCCTCGCCGACCTCGTTCTCGTTCTGGTAGATGGTGGCTCCGTCAATGTGTCGGTAGCCGTCCTTGAGGGCGGACTCAACGGCCTTGGCGACCTCATTGGGCTTCGAGAGCCATGTTCCGAGACCAATCTGGGGGATCTCGTGGCCAGAGTTGAGCTTGATAGTAGGACCGCCTGCCATTGTGTGTGTGAGAGTGTGTGGAAGTGTTGGGGGTGTGAAGTGTTCTGTTTGAAAGTTCAATTGGTGTGTGGGTCAATTGAGCTATAAACAAAAAGTGTGAAGTTGGTCGAGAGAGAGGGGGGAAGAGCACGTTTATATATATATCCCTCTATCAATGTACATACATACGGCAACATCCACCTAAGCTCACCACAAGACCACACCCGGACTACGGCTAAGGTTAACGTTATGGAACTCAGTAGAACAGCGTCCTATAGGGACGTGCTGGAGAGAGTCTCGCCAAGTCCACACCAGGACAAACAATGGCTGTGAAGAGTGACCGACTCTATGATTCCACCTCGTCTTCTTCAATCTGCCTGGTCCATCGTCAGCTGTCACGTGGCCCCTGACGTCTGCCATCTCGGATAATTATGGCGTGCGTCGGAATAATGGCGCATTAGCTTTTCGCAAACAACCTGACGCAATCGCAATACAGCGAAGTGAGGAGCACAGGCTTGAAGAGGATGTTCAAATTGATGACACGGGACCCCAGAAAGCTCCAAATAACCGCAGAATCAATTCTTCAGAATCCAACGAGCTGATTGAAACTACAACCGTCAGAAACGGCCCCCAATTGCACCCACTACACACCTCCTCCATGTCCACCCGCCCTGTCCCCTCTCTTACACTACCTTACGCTAATGATGCAATAGCTGTGTCTCGACTCGACCCCCCACGGCAATCCGCGAACTTTGAGGAGGCACCATGACGTGACCTAGGCAGGACCTGATCTAAGCGAGCGACACTGAGTCTACGCCACAGCTGACAGGCCCGTCTTCTGCCGCATCGCTCAGCTGGACTTGGGTCCACAGCATGTAGCCGTGTCCAGATCAAGTGGGCGCTGGTTCATGCTGGTATAATTGAAGCAGGGAACTTTTGAAATGCGTGAATTACACTGCCGATGCCAAGGTGCAACCGTTCACTCACCCTCCTGTTCGGTACATCCATGCAAGTCCTGTACATTGCACTAGTGCTATCTCCGTTTGTGGGGTTACTGTACGTGCTTAGACCGGTGCATTGCGCTATCGAATAGGAACCTCGGCAACTGTGGATGGGCGTGGACTTATGGATTTTCCCTGTGACCTTCTCTGACAACCCACGCGGAATACACCAGAGACCCAAAAACGATCGACATGGGCCCCCAATTAAACATCTTGCCTTCAACGGCCGCACAAGGCCTTCGTGAACTCTACCGAGGCAGGTTGCCAACCCCCACGGCGTCTGCAGACGAGTAACAAGAAACGACACACCGTCCAATCACGCCATGTTGACTAAAGCACTTTGAGGTGTTCAAACATGTTCCAAATCTCTCAGATACCTTCTCAGATACCCTCTCTATGACGGAGAAATCCAGGAAGCTTCTTCTCTAGCTTCCGACAGTTTATCCGTGCTCTTCGCAAAGAGGTTCCAGACGCATTAGCTTCATCTACAAGCAGCAACGATGACATCGAACACGGTTCTCTGTTGCTATAGCATGATATGGCCCCGGTGATCGATCCGGTTGCTCTGTTGGAGTGCATTTCAAAGTCATCCGTGCCATTGAAACTGATTGGGGAGCGAGTTCGGGAAAGAAGTATACTCGGGGTTGCTCACGTGCTATCTTCTTGATCTACCCCACTGTACGGAGTAAGGTAGCTACGGCTAGTGGCATGCTACAAGCAGATTCACAGTGGCGAAGTTTACACGATTCCACTCGAGTGTGACATACTGAGTAGTACACACTTTACACCTTATTGCTCAAGACGTTACACTTAGCCACTAGGGGATCATGAGACACTGGGCAGAGATTGGCGTTACTCGTAGCATGGATACATATCGGGACGGTACATACTTGTACTCAGATTCTCGGTATCAACCAGAGAAGAAAAGTTGGGCGGAAGATGACAGTATCGCTTGCCAAAGTACTTGTACCACACCATTCAATCAATAATAATACATTTGTTGTATGGGCCTATCCTTTCCTAGCCCGTCCTACTCGTAGTTCAAATCCAAGTCAACATCCATGTCCATGTCCAGACCGTCGCCCATCATCTCTCCGCCCAGCTGGTCAGCCATCTGCTGCTCCATGACGTGATCGGGGATCTCCATGTCGTTGAGCAGCATGTCGTCCATCATGGGAATCTGCATGCCCATATCCTGGCCCATGTCCTGCATCTGGCCCTGCTGCATCTGGCCCTGCATCTGTGGTCGCTGGCCCTGCTGGTGCTGCTGTTGCTGGTGCTGCTGATGTTGCTGGCCCTGCTGCTGGCCGTCCATGGGGTACTGCTGCATCTGGTCCATGTTCTGGCCCTGCTGACCCTGCTGGCCCTGCTGACCCGGCTGGAGCTGATGTTGTTGCTGCTGCTGCTGCTGCTGCTGCTGGGGACCCAGTCGCTCCTGGATGAGCTGCTCGGCTCGCTGGACTCGTGCGGCATCAACGTCGCTTCGTCGCTTGGTGGAAACAGACAGGTCAACCTTGACAGGTCGTAGCTTGCCAGACTCGTGGATGGTGAGGTTGAACTTGTCGTGCAATCGCTGAACGGTGTCGGACTCCGACTCGTCGCCGAAAGATTCTCGCAGACGCAGAATCTCGCTCTTGAAGAACTCGCTCTTGGCGTCCTCCGCGTCGACGGCTCGCTCGCCCTTGAGCTCCTCAACCTCCTTCTTGGTCTCCTCCAGCTTCTGCTTGATGTCGTAAACGGGGATACCTCGTGGAGCAGTGAGCTTGAGACCCTTGGCGCCCACACTGGTGGCTCCAGTCACAAGCTCCATCCACTCGTAGTGTCGCATGTATCGCATGGCGGCAATGTCTCGAGGCGAAACCACGTCCACCTCGTCGTGAAGAGCAGACTTGCCATCAGCGCCAATCTCGCCAATCGCGTGCACAAGCTGATGGGGCAGCAGGTGCGAGAGGCCCTGCACGGGCGGTCCTACCGGTGGCATGGGCATTTTTGAGTGAATGTGTGAATGTGTGGTGATGTATTAACGACGCGATGAAAGTGAGTTGGGTGGTTGGGATGAAAATAGAGTTCGCGATTGGGGGCTGGCGGGGGGGGTGTAACAAAATGTCAACTAGATATATAGATATATAATTAAGGTTATTCATGTGAATGAGACCTCCATTAGACCCGAATACTTTTGATAATAATTCTGATCTCACACCGATCTGACAACTTACAGTAGCCATAAGAATAGAATAATAGATATTTCAACGCCAGCTACACAATACGCACACAAAAGCTACCTGTAAAGTACTTCTACCGCTCCATCTGCTCAGAATAAATCACTTAAATACACATCACTCAATGCAGCATATCTCATCCGGTTGATATCATCACAGTGTACTAATTACGGGCTTGTGGAAATCATTCTACGTACAATCATCAAAATATAGGTATCATTATTATCAATAGTAGCTGGCGGGCTGGAACCGCTTCCGGTCACGCTGGTCATCGTTGTAACTTCGTCCTCGGAAATCGCCGGGCTGGTCAGAATTGGGGTTGGAACCAGGAGGCCCAGGGGGTCCAGGAGGCCCGGGAGGGCCGGGAGGACCAGGTGGAGGCGCGGAGTTGTTGTTGCCTCCAAAGAACCGCTGTTCTCGGTAAGGGCCGCCGCCAGGAGCACCACCATGGCCGCCCTGTCCAGGTCCAGGTCCACCTCGTCCTCCTCCACGACCACCACCGCCGTAGTACTGCTGCTGTTGCTGCCCGTACTGGTCGTAGTCATGCTGGTCTCGCGAATCTCGGTTCATGGGGCCAGGAGGGCCACTTCGAACGGGGCTTCGGAAACGGGGGTTTCGGTATTTATCGTAGTACTCTTGCTGGCCAGGAGGACCGTCATACTGGTCGTAGTCCCGGTGGTCAGGGTACTGGTAGTAGGGGTCTCTGTAAGGAAGATTGGGGTATCCGCCGTCTCCTCCTCCTTGTCCACCACCTCGGCCTCCAAAAGAACCGCTATGGTCTCGAGAGTTAGGTCGGGAGTCTCGGTCTCGAGAGTCGCCAGGAACAACATCGAAGAACTTTGCAGCTCGAGGCTCCTGCTCATTGTGCTCTTCCTCGACGATTCGCTCCGACGAGCCCGTGTTCAGAGGCACGGAGCCCTGTCGAATTACTTCCTGAACGAGGTCTCCTCGATCAATAATGTCAAGCTCCTTCTCTCGCAGGTAGGTAGTCAGAGCCAGAATGGCCTCCTCCAGGCCGGGGGCATGCTCCAAAGTGAACGACAAGACGATTCGCTGGTATCTGGGGGAATCGTAATCTGTCTGGCCAAGCAGATTCTGTCCACTCATGACTCGAGGCTCGGTGTACACCTGGAGATGGATCTTGAGGGCTACTCTCAGGGGGACCACAATTTTGGAGAAGAACTCGGGGTTATCTTCGGAGCAGACTTCTGCAAACCGGTTCGAGTAGGCGATCTTGAACTCATAATCGTTGGGAAGAGAGTTCTTGATCACGTGAGCAGCCTCTGCGGAGGAGCCCAACAAACCTCGGATCTCAACTTCATCATTATCGCAAATGTCACTGGGCTCGATTGAAGGGAAGATCACACATGTGTTCCACTGGCCTTCAGCAATGTTGATGAAGAGGTCGTTCTCCATCATGAGAATGCGTCGATGGGAACGGGAAACCTTGATGAATGTGTTGCCGTGGTCGCCAGCCCGTTTGGTGGCCGTCTCCAAAATGTCATTCTTGGTGGGCACAATGTTAGCCGAGTTTTTGGACGGGCATCGCACAAGCACGTTGTCGAATCGGTGGTGGGAGTATCCGTTGGGGGCACGGTCGTAGCCGTTGGTGAACTTGATGAACACGTTGTACTTTCGCATCAGCGTCTGAATCAGATGGCCTCCGCTTCCAATGACCTGTTTGTGGTAAGTTTCGGGAATGTAAAACTGCGTCTCTGAGGGGAACTCCTCTTCCAGCAGCTGAACACCAGTCAGAACCTTGCCGCTGTCGTCGCCAACAATGTCCAGGAAAAAGTTGTACTCGTGGAAGGGGGACAGCTTGATGAAACATTTCGAAGAGTCCATGATTCGGTTGATCTTTCCATTCTTCTTTCCGGTGACGAATTCAAACTCGGAAAGGGGCAGTTCCAGTCGGAAACGCAGCTGGCACTGGGCATTGGGCCAGAAGGGAGCCTTGGCGAGAAGAGACACGGCTCGCTTCACATCGGCCTTGAAACCAGACACCTCAAACGAGGAGCCGGAGCAAGAAACAGTTGCTCCAGAGGTACCAGCAACCAAATCAATGAAGGACAGGTAATCCTCTGTGTACTTGACGTCGACGCCCACGTAGGTTTTGGTGGCAGGGTCTTCTTGGCCAGTGTGAGCCCAGAAGCCCGCATGGTAGGAGCCAGAAGCCATCAGCATGACTTCGGCAATGGCCTGTTCCACATGGGTATCTGAAATGCCGGTGACTCGAATGACGGATCGAGAGGCACCCAGGAAGGGCACCTGGATGAAGGCTCCGAGCTTCTGCATCACCTCCTTCAGTCGCTGTTGGTATTTGAGACACATGAGGTCAATCTTTGCGTAGGAGCCCAGACAGTCCTTGTAGATGGTTTGGGTCTTGTTTTTGATCTCCGCGATCAGGGTCTTGGCCAGAAGGGTATGATGCTGTGTCGGGCCAACGACGAAGACCGTGTCGTAGTTGAGGTTCATTTCTTCGTCCACGTGGAACAGTTCGGGCAGCCAGTTGGGGAAGAGAATCTTGCAATGGCTCTGGGCCTCGATGTTTTTAACGTTGAGCAGCTGGCAGCCCGCGATGAGGGGCTGCATGGAGAGGGGCACTTCAATGGCGTCGACGAACAATCCCATGAGCTTGTGGACGAAGATCTCGACTCGCAGCTGAGCGTATTGGACGAGTTCCTGGTCTCCGTAAATAAGCACATGGAAGGGTTTTTGGGCGTCGGATGAAGAGACGGAGTTTCCAGAGTATCCCAGGCCGTAGGTCACCTTGTCGACGTTGTTGGTGACGTATATCGACACCTTGCAATAGGAGGCGATGTCCGTGAGACCCTTTTTGAGGTCTTCTCCATGCTGGGACACAATGCGGTCCTCCAGAGCCACGTGTCCTCGAGCCACAGCGGTGTATGCTCTCAGGATGCGGGTTCGCTCAGTCTGGACCGCTTGTCGGGGACCCATCAGAGACACTGTGACGGTGTTCTCAACCAGTCGTCGTTCCTCCAAGTTGGCCTGGACGTCGGAGATCTCCGAAACGACTTTGCGGAGACTCACGAGGTTGTCCAGCACCTCTTTCGTGCCTGGCTTGGCTGCCAGCCGGGTTCGAAACCTCTCCGTTTCCTGATCCAGCGGTCGAAACACGTTTCCCACACGCCACATGCAATCTGTGGGCGGGTACAGGTACGTGTACCGCAACGGGATGGCCACGATAATGTCCATTGTCGGTGGTGGCGAGTTTGTGTCTGTGGCTAACCGAAAGCGCTGTCGAACAAAATGTCAAGAGTTGTGTGTATATCCTGTATCATGCATGTTGTGTTGTATGTGTACTGGGTTAGGGTCTATAGCGACTACAGCATGCCCATACACCACTGGCTTTGGTTTTTGGCTTCCGACTGGCACCGTATATTTTGGCTGGGAGGGTTGCCTTGGTTACAGGGCATATAGTGAATAATGAATGGTATGGGTGGTGCATGCCATGATGGTGTTCTTGTGCCTTGTGGCGGCCATGAATGAGAAATAGATCCCGTCACGTGACTCCAGACCCAAGTGGCCAAATGACTCGTTTTCTGCCGGTCTCAATGCCGACCATTTTAGCGTCGTCGATAATTTCGGGTCCTCAACTATCCGTCTTGGGCGAATACCGTCGAGTGAAGTAAGCCCTGGAATTGTAGAAACGGCTGCACTTTTTGTGGTCAATGACAGACACAAACACAAAACATCACCATGAACATCTCTGGTGTTTCTGTATCAACCCATCTTCTCTTTATCACACTAATCGAACACACTCCAGTTTTCAACAATAATCTCACTAGCTACTTAACCTTACCTAATCCACCAGCGATATGCGTAACCACACATCTAAGTTTCCGTCATCGAGGTTCATCTTCTTAAGCAGCGCTACAATGGAACCGCCACCACTTCCAGCAAAACCTCCAGGAGGCGCTTTGGGCTCTCCCGCGTCGCCCGCTCCATCGACACCTACAGTAGCTACCCCAGCTCCTACTCAAAACAACTCTACGCCATACACACTGTCGCATCTCGATGAGTTGTCCACCAGCCACATCTCCAACGTGCCCCAGGACGTGCTCAAGGGCTCCATTGTGGCCGAGAACGGCGGTGACTACAGCCGGCAGACGCGCGCTCTCAAAGATCTGGAGCAGCGGGCCCAGATACTCAAGGAACAGTACAATGAGACTCTGCCTGAACTACGACATCGAGTAGGAGAAAAGGTGACAACTTCCAAGAAACTGGAGGGCGAATGGGTGCAGCTGGAGGCTGAAATGTACCGGGCTTTGCAACCGTTTTCCAGCCCCGCTCTGCAGTCTAGCATGACCCACTCCGCCGTCGAATCGGACGAGCTCAGCGAGATTCTCAGAGAATCATTTCTGGGATCCGACAGCACCGACGTGGCGCAGTTTGTGTCCGAGTACAGACAGGCTCGTTCGCGGTACCATTTGCGACACGAAAGAGCTCAGCGATGGAAGGAAGAGCGGGTTGCTAGGACTTAATTAGCATTTCTAGACAATATTTATTTGACATGGCGAAATGACGACGGATGGTTGAAGGACAACAGACGATTGAATGACAATAGACGATATATTGTATGGATATGGAAGTATTTGTACTGATAGGTAGTCTACCGCATCATAAATAAAGTACAGCAAATTTACTTATCTACTCGTAAATCAACTTTCGGACCCCGTCCTCAAGTTGCACTGACATGATGACCATATATTACTAATCAGGTTTTTCCTCGATTTTCCTTATCACACCAGACGCTTGGATTGCCTACTTTCTGCTACCAGCAAGAGTGAGGGTGGCTGGGTAACTAGTCTCCTCCTCTTCGTCGTCGTCATGAGGAAGCCGGAAACCAACGTAGTCGTCGGTGTCCAGACCCTCGCCAATCTCTCCCAGAGATCCAAGATCACCGGGAGTCATGAGACCGGCTCGATCTCGAGGAGATCCAGGCACAGACAGAGGCCGAGTCAGCTTGAGAGGCTCCTCGTCCTCGAAGGGGTTCTCCTCGTGGTCAAACTGGTCGGGGTAGGCTCGTCGAAGAGCCAGTTGTCGAGCCTTGATGTACTCTCGGCCCATTCGCTTCCAGTCCAGCAGATCGGACAGTCGCTCGGTTCGGTTTCGCTGGTTAATTCGCTGTCGTCGCGACTTCTTAGAGAACTCAAACATGTAGTCGGTCAGCTGGTCGACACTCTCGTCAATCGACTTGAGACGTCGGTCCACAATGTAGATTCCGTAGTCGGAGGCGTTCTCAATGAGATCCTCCATGTAGCAGCCGAAACCAGACAGGTTGGTGGTGATGGAGGGCACTCCCATGACGGTACACTCGGCAGGGGTGTATCCCCAGGGCTCGTAGTAGGAGGGGAAAACTCCCAGATGGCATCCTCGCACAAAGTCGTCGTAGTCGAGGGGCAGAATGGGGTTGTTGGAGTTGAGGAACTCGGGGTGGAAGATGATCTTGACTCGGTCTTCAGGCCGGTTAAAGAGCTGAACCCGTCGGATCTGGTTGAGAATGGGGTCTGTGGAGTCGTCGACCATGTTGTGGGTGACAATGGGAGGGAAGGACTCTCGCTTAAGAGCAAAGACTCGTCGCTTGAGCAGCACTCGGTCCGAGGGCGACAGAAGCTGGTCGAGACCGGGGATCTCCTTTCCGTCGTGGGTGTTGTGACGGGCACAGTGGTCGAGCATTCGTCGGCCAATCTGCTGCTGGATCTCGTTGACGGTGTCCTCCAGAGCCTTCATGACGGCCTGGCCCTTGAGGGTCTCCACGGTGTAGGAGGAGGTCTGGGCGGGCATGATGATGAAGGCCACAATGGTCTTGGTAGACTTCTCGCTCTTGAGTCTGTGGTTGAGACGGGCGAGCGACTCAATGAACATGTCTACGCCCTTGTTTCGGTACTCGTATCGGCCCGCGGTGAACAGATAGAGAGTATCGTCGAGATCAAAGTCCAGGTGGCCGTAAAAGTGGCCCTTGACAAACTGGTTGATCTTGTCCTTCATCAGGGCATGCAGGTTCTGGAACTCGTGCATGGCCGAGAACTTGACCACGTTGAGACCGTTGGGCACCACGCCGTCGGGCTTTCGCTTGAGCAGGTGCTCGGACTCGTAAGCGGTGATGTGCGACACGGTGGTGAACACATCGGCCGAGTGCGACGCCGCCCGCTCAATGCAATATCGGTGGTAGATGCCTCGCTTGCCGGCCTCGGCGTCCACGTCGAAGCCCTGCAGATTGTTGTAGAAGTCCACCGAGCCGGCGCACAGGTATCGGCCCAGCAGAGTGGCATGCGTGGTGAAAATGGTGGTGCAGTCGATCTGGCGCTTCTTGCACAGAGGCAGCGCAATTCCCGACAGCCATTCGTGGAAGTGGGCAATCACGGCCCGGTCGGTCTCGTGGGTGGTGAGTTCTCCCAGGAACCAGGCCACCAGGTAGCCCAGCACAATGGCGTCGTTGGACTCCTTGTCGCCCTCCGGAGCAGGAATTCCGGCCACAGACCACAGGTCGTTCTTCCAGTCGGGCAGGTAGCCCCAGGCGGAACCCAGGTCGAAGAGAATGACTCGGGGGGCTCCCTCAATGAGCCATCGGCCGTAGACGTACTGGATGCCTCGCTGGGCCATGGACTTGAGGGTTTTGTTGATGGCGTCTGGAATCTGCGACTCGTCGGTGATTTCCTCAACCTCGATATCGGCGGACTTGCGGTTCAGCGGGCCGATCAGGTGGTACCGGTCGCCGTACTCGTAGACCGTCACTGGGGCCTTGGACTTGATGACCGAGTAGATTCCGCCGACCCGGTTGGCCACCTCGGTAGCCACTTCGAACAGCAGGTGGTTTCGTGTATCCCTTGTCATTGTGGTGGAGGTCAAGTGGAGGTTGGATGGAGATTGGTGTGGAGGAGGGTTTTGGAGGAGGAGCAATGGGTCGAGGTAGAGTTTCCGGCCTACAGGTAAGACGGTGCTTATACAGCTAAACTATGTGGCTCAAGGTTTGGGCTGCCTCTGTTGGGTGATTTGGTACACTGGCACGACGTAGTAAGAGGGTGTCCAGGTAGGGTTGGGGGTGAGTGGTGGTATGCTGTATCGTGTGGTTGATTCTTGCATTGTGACATTCGAGTCCTGTTGCAGCATCCTTGCTATAGTCCAATCTTCTCTCTACTCCTCCATGCAGTGTCTCAACTACAACTACCCTACAGTAGTTGAACCGATACTTCACCCTCCCCAACTACTGTATGGTGTGACTTCCCCGCACAAACTCGACACCAAGGTTGACGCTAACGTCGGTTCCATGATCCTGGCATTTTGATGTGGGTCTCTCCTGGAGAGTGGCTGTATCGGTGTGATTGAGCTGTTGTTTTTCAAATCGGTATTATTTTCAGCCAGCCTCAAGTCTACAGCAGCCCCAAATCCAGCTTATGGCCTCATCCATCGACCACCTTCAAATCCATGCGCTCCCAAACGACTGAAACAAGCCAGCCCGTCACGGATTAATGCAAGTCTAGCGGGTCTCTGCAGCCAGGGTATGCCGCGGCAAAAGGCCTTTTTGACGTGCGGCCGATGAAGCTCGGAAAAATGTATACCGTGAGCATAAGCCACGCTGTTCTGCACTTACCCCGGTAGTGGCTCACTGGTCTGGCACGGCATGTACTGTCAGCATACTTGTCCTACCCGTAGGTAGATGTAGCGTTGCTTGCGAAGATCTTGAGTGACATGATTGACATTATCGAACTGTATACATTGGTGCATATAGTCCAGTTTCGCAAGACCTGATCTCTTGCGCGGTTGCTCCGAAAGTGCAGGCCCAGCCGCGCCTCAAGCATACACATTCCCTGCTCTCATTCGACATGAGGTGTGTGTACGTATCTGTTCCATGCTCCGACCTCTGTTAACAGTTGTACGAACACCTGCCGTCCTACACATTTAAATAGCCTTACTGATACACTTTTGAGTTGCATGAAAAAAGGTGAAGCGTTTCCGAATTGGGATCCGTACGACACATGTCCAAGACAGTGATGGACGGTGATGTGTGGGGTGTGTGGATGCTTCGAATTTGTCTAAAGTGGCGGGAGAATGATCTCCAGGTTTCCACGTATCCCCAGTTATGTTTTCCAGCTGGTTCCGCCAAAAACAGTGCTTGAACACTCTCTAAAGTGAGACATGGGGAGTACGCATATTATCTTTGTGCAGACAAGTGACCGGGCCCTCTGACGACAGGTTTTTCGCTCGTCGGAAAAAGTTCCGTGGGATTCAAATGTCACGGAAACGTGATCGAGTGGATTGATACGGTCTCCGTGACTGAGTGGCGAGTTTGGGCATTTGCCTGTTGGAAATGTTTTCACTGAGGGCTTCGTTACAGACTTCCAGAGTGACGTCACTTTATTGTGCGAGCATACGATACTTGTGGGTCGAGTTGAGTATCGTACTTGTAGTTATAAGGACCGAACAGAGTTGGATCCAATTGAGTGATTTGATGTTATATAGGTGCTGTATATGAGGGGCATACATGGCACCCTGGGCGGGTCGATGTGCTTTTGTATTGCGTGAGTCGACGTTGGTGGTTGTGAAGACTGCTTGATGGAGCTGGGTAGAAGCAGACTTGACTACAGTACAGGTACGGTATTAATGCCAAGTGGAGTCAAGCAAAGTGAAGTGTGTTCAAGTGAATCCAAGTAAATACTAGTAAAGTAGCTAATTAGCCTGACAACAGCTCGCCAACCATCTAAATGTTCCACAATTACCCCTCCATCTAAGCCAAACTCACCACCCACGTGACTCGGGTAGACAGTTTTCTGGCACGATAACCACTACGATAATCAATTATTACTTTCACTCGCACACGCTTGCACCTCCTCAATGCATGTTCCGGCAGCATTACGAGGATACGGCTGGACCGAGGCATGTCTGGAGAATACAGCTGGGAGGGTGGATTACTGTCTGACGAATTGACAACTCGCAAGTTTTTAAGGTCAGTGTGTCGACACATACAACTGTTGAGTCGACCTGTAATACCGGTACGTACAGGCTAACGTCCAGAACACACTCAACATGACAGTGCGTAGAGGTAGCCTGTTTGGAATGGAGAAGTTGATGAGTAAGCGGAATGTAGTACTGCTCTGACGAATCTACAGCAATTTTCGACGACAGTAACAGAAACAACGAAGATGCAGTACTCGTATCAGCTTTTCGCAGGTTCTCGTTTCGCACAAACTAGGTACAGTACTCGAATCATCACGGTTGAGGGTCTAACTTCGGTTGTCATTGTACGAGTGGATGTGTCAGAGATATGTGCTTGATGACACTGCTACTGAATGCAATTAATGAAACAAAGTGGATTTATAAGAACGTCGATTTGCCTTTGTGTACCAACGATTCAGCCCAACCACTGCCGTTTCTTTACGGTGGTACCAGTACTCGTACATACTGTGCCGTCCACAAGCCGAACATGCACTGCCTGTACTATACTTTCAGGCACCCCTCTCATTGAGGCGACACCTAATTTCGTAATTACTGTTTGCACTTTTGTCCCACAGCTACTAACCACCACTTATAATTAGGGCCAGTCAATTGACAGATTCGAGGTTGAGACAAGGAGTCAAAAAACAAACAAACGCCTCTTGTACAATCAGGGACAGACACATCGGAATAACCGCCACCGCATCGCTAACCTCACTCATGGCCACCACACCCACACACACACCCACACCCAACATCCCCTAACCCACTTGCACACCTAACTTTTTCCCACAGTCTCCCCCACCCAAAGTAATGTCTTCGATCCAGACTCAGCTCAACAGGTTCATTTCGCAACCTCTCCGAGTCGCCGTGAAGCCAGAAAGCGACAGCAGCCCCGAAGCCGACCAGCGCACCTTTTTCGGCCGCCTCATCACTATCGACAACGAGGCAAATCTCATTCTCACCGACACCAGCGAGGTTCGAAGCAGACAAGGAGTTCGTACCCATCAGCGGTACGTTGGAATGGTAGTTGTCAAGGGCGACGACATTGAATCCGTTGGACTCTGTTGCTAGAGTGGCAAGCTCCTGACAGTTTAAGTACACTTCATTACATATCGCACACTTTTGCAAAACACATCAAACACATCAAACACATCAAACACATCAAACACATCAAACACGCACCACATCTTTCTCAAATCACACACACACAAATCATACACAAATGCTGGGATTCAAAACTCAAGGATTCAACGGCTACGCGGCCAACTACTCGCCATTCTTCAACGACAAGATCGCGGTCGGAACGGCGTCCAACTACGGACTGGTGGGAAACGGAAAGCTCTTCATTCTGGGCATCTCGCCAGAGGGACGAATGGTTTGTGAGGGCCAGTTCGACACCCAGGATGGAATCTTCGATGTCGCGTGGTCCGAACAGCACGAAAACCACGTGGCCACAGCCTGCGGAGACGGATCAGTCAAACTGTTCGATATCAAGGCTGGAGCCTTCCCTCTGGTGTCCTTCAAAGAGCACACCAGGGAGGTCTTTTCGGTCAACTGGAATATGGCCAACAAGAGCCTCTTCTGCACGTCTTCGTGGGACTCCACTATCAAAATCTGGACTCCGGAACGTACAAACTCCGTCATGACCCTCGGACAACCCGCTCCGGCCCAGGGAACAAACGCTTCAGCTCACATTGGCCGTCAGCAGATGGCCCCTAACCAGGCTGCGGCCCAGGAGTGCATCTATTCGGCCAAGTTTTCGCCCCACACAGACTCGATCATCGCATCGGCTCACTCCACAGGTATGGTAAAGGTGTGGGATACTCGAGCACCCCAGCCGCTCCAACAGCAGTTTTCCACTCAGCAGACCGAGTCCGGAGGACCACCAGAAGTGCTGTCGCTGGACTGGAACAAGTACAGACCTACAGTTATCGCCACAGGTGGTGTTGACCGGTCTGTTCAGGTCTACGATATCCGAATGACTCAGCCGGCAGCCAGTCAACCCGTTCAGCCGCTGAGCTTGATTCTTGGACACAGACTGCCCGTCAGAGGCGTGTCGTGGTCGCCACATCACGCGGACCTGCTACTGTCGTGTTCTTACGACATGACTGCTCGGGTCTGGCGAGATGCTAGCGCAGGAGGCAACTATCTGGCTCGACAGCGGGGTGGAATGGAGGTCAAATGCATGGATAGACACACCGAGTTTGTCATTGGTGGCGACTGGTCGTTGTGGGGAGATCCCGGATGGATCACCACTGTTGGATGGGACCAGATGGTCTATGTTTGGCATGCGTAAGCAATAGATACAATTAATCCGCATGAATTGTCATTAGTGGAGAGCAGTACTTGTAGGTGGGTACGTAGCGAGATGGTGATGTACGAGGTGTACAAGCACTTGTATGTATAAAGAGCAGTCATCGAGGTACATACGAACACACGCACGGTATTGTGCTCTAGCGCTAGTTATTCGTAAGGAAGAGCGTGTGTATCAATGGATACCGATACTTGAACCTGTTTGTACAGAAGAGGACTCGAGGGCATTGCGAAAAGCACAAAGACGTAGTTCCTTTGATTCAGCACATTACTCGATCAAGTTCCTCGTCTGTACCGCTTCGTTCGGTGATAGTGCTACTAGTAAAGGTGTCAGACTTGGAGACCCTGGTATAAACTACATGGACTATCATCAACATTGATACAGACCTGCCATCGGTCCTTCGGAGTGTGAAGCTGTCTGTTTAGCTGAGACTTCTGCTCAATACCTATTGTAGTACAAGCACTGTAGAGATCCATTCAAGCACTTGTGGACATTTACAGAAGTCTTTGAAAGCGTAGCGGCAACTGTAAGCTGACTCAAACCAGTCACTGGACTCTTTGTAGTTCCATAGGTAGTTGAACATGACACATACTTGGTAAACTCCACTCTAATATCGGATCTGTGATCGTAGCTTGAAGCCGTTTCCACACGGAAGGTGTTGAAGATATCTCACTCGCAGTTCCAAAGTGGTTGGCGGTCCGCTACCACAAGCAGTGTCGAGTAATAGTTCTCCAAAGTGGCCAGGAGTTAGTTGGTTAGTTGAACGAACAATACGATACACAGGAGTATACGTCAACAACATCCGTGACCGAGTTGTGACCGAGAAGCACCCCATCCAGGAATGACCACCCTTGACTCTATGGCCACGAAAAGAATGGCAAGGCCGTGTTCGAGTTGGGTCCGCGAAATCATCTCCGTTTTATTGTTTCTTTTGGCCCATGACTTTCGGCCGAGATGATCATCTGTAAACACTCTGCAGCCCTGCACCCAGTCAGAACCATCACATGTTTCGACAACATATGGTTAAAGTCCCGGGATATTTGTCCCGTTTCCTACTTTTGGCCTCGGTACTTTTGACGCGGTTCAAGGCATAGACTAGATCTTCTCAGAGTATGTACAAAGAGCACACTCGTATGTACTCGTACCTGTGTTTTACTGCTATCGGTGTGTACCATGAGAATGAGGTAGTCTACAGTACATACTCGTAGCATCACCGGTAGTATTTCCTTTTCGAGACAGATCTCCAACAATAGCCATGTTTTATATGCTGCTTCTGAGACACAGAGACACGCTCCGCCTTCTCAGGTCTCCACTATGTACTCATCACTCTGGAGTCTATCCCATTAACGCAAACTTCTATATCGTATATCACGAACCAGCCGTGCCTGCGGTGCGGTACTGTCTTAAAGCAAGCATGATGAGCAGACATTGGCAGCAACTTGTCCCCCATCGACTTTTGTCCTTTGGGTCGGCCCTTCTATTGTGAGACTTCGTGATAAGCGAGCTGTCCGTGCGTGCTGTGGGTTTGAGGTCCTGCGGAGAAATTTGTGAAACTATCAGTAGTGGGGTAGGCTGATGTTTGGAAGCAAAGACAGAAAGACTCGCGGCCGGACATCCGGTGGGCAGCCATTTCCTGATTTCCCCTACCTTTTCGTTCTTGTCTAAGACCGCGGAGATGTCTATCTGGAGATAACTTCACAAACTCCTTGATACACCCTGGAATGCTCAAATATGAAAAGACTATTTACCAACAAAGAGGCCCATTGGCGAGCGTGGCGACAAGGCCTGTAAAAAGACTGAAGATGGTTTCATTTGATGAAGCACTAGTTCCAAAGCGGTTGCGTACATTATCGGCGAATGGCGATTGATTTGATTCGACACAGAGCCCTTCCCGGCTATTCCACAATGTGAGATAAGTGGGCTGTGGGAAACAAGCGTTGTTTGTCTGGCTGTAGACTCTGCTCCGTGAATTCTGTCTGAGCATGAGGTCGGCGACATTGACTTCTCACCATGAATCGTAAACAAGGCCTTTATTCCAATGGAGAGCTCGGGCTTTGAGGTGGAGGATCTGTGGCCGTGAAACACAACAGTGAATAGTTGGATGTGTGTTAACCAGAAGGCGACCCATGCGCACCTGACATTGATTTCTTGGCTTGTAGGGGGATCCCTGGACTTGGCAGGATCCACTTTATCCGCTTCTCAGGCGGTGATCTTGTTCCATGTCTGGCCTTGCACAGCTGAATGTTGGTCTGTGATTAGAATATACGAACCAACCCCAACTACAGCTACAAGTGGGTGGTTCTACAAAGACAGGTGCCTACTGGTGGGGGAGGGCCATTGAGGAAATTTGGGGACCGGCTTCAATGGGCCGGAGGGGTTTTCACAAAAGAACCGCATTGGGCAGCCAGTGCGACTGGTGTTTGCATCCAACACTCACACTCTACATACAGGTAGGACAGATCGTCAGAGCCGCCGATGTATGCGGGCATCGCCAATGTGCACCCTTTTCCTTGTTCGGGACAAGCGCAAATAGTGTTTTTGAAGCTCCATCGAATGGCAGAGAACAAAGGCATCCAGGTGAGGGGATTCGACAGGTTCGTTTTCTGCCAAAGTTGGAGTCGAACCATATACGGATGTCTCGAGTCGAATAGAGTACGAGGTGGAGAAGATGGACCAGGGAGTGGAGAAGAGCTCGACGGAGCCCGACGAGACATGCCAACGCATGCCTGTCAGAGTTAAGGCACCGTTCTAGTGACAGGTGCATTAGAAGGCACTACTGCACTGGGCCGAAGCGTGGTGTACAACGACATGACGGCTCATTAGGCTCTAGCAGACGTCGTACCCGTACATACCGGTGCTATCACTAGCTAGTGTCAGACTAGGCCGATACTGCAAGCTCCTGCGGTGGTTAACCTTGAGAGAGAGCTTTCAAGGCAACAACTCCAGGTCGGGGGTGTCGTACTCTCGTACTCTTTACAGCTCCTGTACATACATCATACAAGTGCGAGCGATGCAATGATAGTCGGCCCAGGTTTTTGCGAAAACGAAAAGTGTCGAGCATGACCCTGACAAAAAAAAAAGGCACTGCAGCGTTGCACCAGCTACAGTAGTCGCGGTTCGACCATCTCTGCACCACTGCCTTGCACTACATACTGGTACCAGTAGTGTCAACGTTCTTGTACAAGTCGCCGCTTCCGCCGAGCTTCCACACTGCCATGCATAGGGAGCTGTTTCGGGTGCTCGTACAATGTGCCAAGGCCAGGGGGCACTAGAGCGACCGCTTGTTTGGGCTTTGGTGAACGCATCTTTCCATATGCCGACTTTCGAAGCAGCGCCGTACCCAGCTCGACATCTGTAGCGCACCGTGACCGAATGTGCTCGTGGCGATGCATGCTACATTGTCTGTACATTATTCCATTGGAACCTACCGAGCCAACCATGGGCTATGTCGTCAAAGTTGTCCAAACGAAAAGTGGCTGTAGATCTACAGTTGTACAGGACTTGAAATTGAGAGGTGTAACCTTTGCCCCTAGCTACTTGTAGTTGCAGGTTAACCGCGGCATGACAGCCATGACAGCTATTGTTCCCAGCTTTATTCCAGCTTTGTTCCGGGGTTACTACTCGTCGACACCTGCGCCGGATACATCTTCTCCTCGTACCCGTTACGGAATGGTCACATATGAAGTCATCGATTCCTATTTGTACGAGTACACACTAAATGCACGTGTGGCGGCTAGATAGTTCGAACTTGCACTTTTCTCCGCCCAATAAACCTCTCAGCCAAACTCTGCCATCTCAACTCTAAAAGAGGACATAAGGCGTCGTCGCCGACCTATCATATGAAGAGCTCGGCTAAATAACGTTTCTAGCACTCTCTCTGCACCAAGAGATGGAACATGTCGTTGTTTAGAGATAGCCGAGAAGAGGGCGCGCGTACAGCGGTGGGGCTGGAGAAATCCGTCAAAACTCGAAGTCGGGGGGAAGAAAGAAAGAAAATAGCCCTATGGTTAGAAGGTCGACAATAGCAATTTCAACGGTGGAAGGTCCCGCAACAAGTGAAAAACAAAGAGGTGTGTAATGTAATGTATATAGATCAGTTAAGGTTGTCCAGAAGCAAAAGCTAACCGGAAGTGGAAGCTCGTCAACAAGTAAATTGTTTCAAAAAGCAGAAAAAGAAAAGGAACAAGAAGGGGTACGAAAAGAGGGGGGAGGGATATCGTGTTGGTGGCAAATAACGCAACCGGAGAAGAGAGGTAAAAAAGAAATGTGTGGGATATCAGCGTGGCGACTTGGACGATCCAAAGACGGAGCGATGAACGATTCGAGGAAGGGCAGACTGTTCGGAAGAAGGGGGTTCGGGGGAAGAAGCGATTCGAGGCAGCGGGAAGTTGACGTCAGTTGCAAGAAGAACGGAAGCGGAGGGGGCGAGGAAGACCAGTGGGGCATCGGAGCATCGACCTAGAAGAAGAGAACAGGGAAATGTTAGCGTACAAAAGTGGAACTACGGTGATGATACTATTGCGGCCACATGAGGCAAGAAGAGATAGCGACAAGAAAGAAATGAAAAGAAAACAAGGAAAGAAGAAAAACGTCGTCCGTAATATAATAAGAAAATACAAAGATCAGAATGGGAGTGTGTTGTGTGGCGCCTTCTTCCGCAGAACAGTTGGCGTCAGGGTGGATAAGAAGGATGATTGGTGAAGTGTACTCCGCACAGATGGATGGGCAAGACATAGATATCAAAAACAATGGTGAGGAGGACGAAAGAGGACGAAGTTGTAAGAATGTGCCGGCTTTGGAAGCTGCAGCGACAAAAAAAAAAA
>ULGY01000024.1:15291-85485 GCA_900519085.1 Yarrowia deformans | reverse complement strand
GGGGGGGGGGGGGGGGGGGGTTAGTTGTTTAGGTGGACAAATAGGGTGAGTAGATTCAATAAATAAATAGGATAGTAAGTGCCAGCTTACTGGAAGGTCATGTCAACATAGGAGGGGTTCTGGTCAACGGTGAACGTGTCTTTGGTATCAATCCAAGAGGCCATCTCGTCTTTGAACTCTTCACCTGGAGTGTGAACCGAGTCCAAAAGAGAAGATGACGTCGAGGGACAGGACGACATAGTCTGTGTGGCGGTAGAATCGGACATGTTGTCAGGAATGTCAAGGCAAAAAGACGGCTGTGTTGTCGGGGTGCCGATGGGCATGTTGGGCAGCTCAGACGGCATCTGGTACCAGTCGTAGTACTGTTGCTGGGGGTTAAAAACTGCTGACGCCGGGGCGGTGAGGTTGGCGTTGTTGGCCAGCGGCGACATGAAAGGAACATCAAAAGACATGGTAGACTCAGGAGAAGTCATGGAAGAACATGTCTCAAAAGGAGCATCGTACGACGGCATGGTCTCGAATGGAGCCATTGTGTTGTCAAAGTGGTTCATGGAGTTGGAACCCATGTGGCTAGGAGCAGCCTCGAAGGGAGTCACCGGCTCGAAGGGGTAGTTGGGGGTGGGCAGGGACTGGGCCACGGCAGGAGGAGTGTGCTGAGGAGTGACGGAGGCAGAGTGAGTCTCTCGAGGAGGCTCCATCTCGGTGGTCTTGGGAAGCACACCGTGCTCCTCCTTGAGGTTGGTCAGTAGCTCAGGGTCGGAGAGCTTGTTGGTCACAGCCTTCCAGCAGGCATCACCGTAGGCCTTGGGGGTCAGACCAGTGATGGATCGGAAGACTCGGTGAAAGTGCCAGGGCGAGAGACCAGACTTGGCAGCGAGCTCCTTGAAGCCCAGGATACCGCCACGTCGTCGCTTTCGCTGGATCTTGACAACCTTTCGTCGAGAGTCCTCCTCGACCTGGACATCGTTGTCCTTGACGGCGGCAACAGCGGCCTGAGCAGCGGCCTCGGCAATGTGTCGGCAAGCACCCTCGACGAGTCGAGTGTGCTCGGACTCGCTTCGGTGGCTGCTGTGTCGCTGCTTCTGCTGCTCCTGGAGAGCGGCAACGGCGGCAGTGGCCTTGGCAATGTGACCGGAAGAGATGGAGGCTCTTCGGGGTCGGTGGGTTTCCACAAAGATGGACTTGGGAACAGAGGCATTGTTGGAGGAAGCAGAGGCATCTGCGAGAGCAGGAGCGGCTCCAATGTCAAGGCCCAGGCTGGCGTTGACATAATTCACTGTTTCATCAACCATGGAGGGTTGCATTTTGTCTGATGGGGGTGGGTGTGGGAGGGAGAAGATGGGTGTGGGGGTGAGTTCTGGAGAGATGACTTTTGAAGAAGTCTAGGAGAAGTGGAGAAGGGTGGAAAAAGAAGTCAAGACGGGAAGTGATGATCTGCTGTTTGCTGTCAGAATGTTGATGACATTAGGAACGAGATGACGGCGTCTTTATAAAGCTGGCAGACCGACTTTAGCGAATGCTGTTCTGGCGCACGGTTCTTTGTCTGCGATTTTGGGTTCGTGTTGACCCTCTTGCATGCAAAGGGCTATTTCGTTAAAATTCAAAAGCGCCAAGGCGACAGATCAACTGCATGAAACCTAGAAGCATGCCACCAAAGTTCGACTCTTTGTGTTTTTTGGTAACCACACCTTGACACCCCGAAAGTTCGACCAAGACACTCGGGGCACCCAGTCCAAGCTCCAATCAGTGGACGCCAACAGCTGCCCGGTGCAGTTGTGGGGTTGGCTTGGGTCTCAAGCGAGAACATGCGCATATGGTGACCTGGAGGCAACAAGCATGACCATGCACTCGAGACATTGCAGCCACTTGTAGTGTAAGTGCTTGGAATTTTCTGGTAAAATTGACCCCAGGTTTCTGTCATACCAAGTCCTTGTTCTATTATTCCATGTGGTTGTGTAATTTCTCTCCCACCGACTTTCCGAGAGGCGCCCACTTCTGCCTTTTGGCTCCACGAGGTCCCTCTCTCGTCCCTCTCTCTCGCCCGCTCCATCCGCTCTCTTTTTTTTTCCATCAATTTCGATCGCCTCCATAGTAACGCTATACCCAGATCGAAACATTATTTGGTGATGCAGCAAGCAGAATCAGCCAACCTCTGAATAGTTTTGTGTTTTACCTGCACCTCAGGCTATTGAAGTCTAATGTGAACAAGAGATGGGACAACACAAGAAAAAACCACACCGAAACCCATTATCTCACAATAACATGCGGAAAAGTGCAAAATGCCAATATAATGCGATCAAGGAGGAAATACCGAATGTGGCCGACATAAACTCTGTGGCGTCTTCCCGGCAACCGGGCCCTTCGCGCTTCCCGCTCAGAGTCCGTCTTCCGAAATGTGTTTATTCACTCGTGGCCCACCATCATGAACATCGTGGGCTAAATGTGTGCCATTCTACAAGCCCGAACACGATAGTTACACTACCAGGTAGCTCATCTCCAGGTTGCATCTTCGCAGATTTAGTGTGTATCGCTATTTCTTTTAGTGCACGCTTGGCATGGTTCAGTCTAGTCTAACCACCTACAGTAAATTCGCAGCCCTGTCCCTCAAAAGGATCCCTTTAACGGCTGCTTAATAGTTCACGAATGATTATGAAATGCACACCTGTACTGCCCGAGCTTGGTATGTACAGGGACTTGTGGTTGTTCCGTCACAGTGCACCACCAGAAGACAACAAAGGCAAGAGAAGCCCAGGACCAGCTGAGGACAGGTGGGTGGGCCAATTGTTCCTTGGGCTATCATTACCAAGTCCAGGACCAAGGATGGATCGCCGCAAGAACTCAACAATTGGGCGCGCTTTGACGGCTGGCTTTTACAGTATTGTCTGGTCCTCCGCATGCCATAATTACCTTTCTGGGCATCTTCGTGGATAGCGTTAAGTGTTCGTGAGTGTAGTGGAGAAGCGGCTAATATTGCAATGTCCGTTTCGAGGGGGTGAAACAATATCCTTTTGTGGGTCTCTGCTGGATCTATCGGTGCCTCGCATGCCGGTCTCTTCCCGTAGAGCTGGTTGAGGAGTACGTGAGCACTGATTCAGCGAGCGCACTTCAAGCAGCCACTGATTGCAGCTTGCAGAAAAGGCGAGAAACCTAACCAAAACCGGCAAAACACGAGCTGTGGGAGCCCAACTTTGATAATAGTTGCGTTGAAAAGGATGGGGGCTGTGGTCTGAGATGAGCACCCAGAGTCGCAGACAATCAGTTGGCGACTTGTAGTCGGGGCGAGTCCTGTTGAAGAGAGAGGGGGATGGGCAGGATTGTCTAGGACAATGGGTTTGTGACCGAAAAGGAGTGACAGGCCAGGAGGGGGAAATGGAATCCGGAAACGTCAGCACACGTGGAGTTTCGGCATCTGCTTGATCGCAAAACTTGCCGAGCCCTAGAACTCAGGCGCATCTGTAGGATAGCCATACAAGACGAGTTTCGGAAGGTGATTGCCGTCTGCTGAAAAAAACCAAAGTTATATGAAATACAGGCTTTCTCCCTATTATCTAGACTTTGGTTTTTGTCAATGGGCTTCTGTTTTCTGGCCATTTTGCTTTTTCTCTCTCACTTCCAGACACCCAACCTGCCATCTGAGACTCTAAAGAGAGGAGAAAGGGACCCCAAACTGTGAAAAGTGTTGGAGGGGAGCGGGTCATTTTATGAAAAGGTTAGGTTTCATACATCTCTCGTCATTGTCTGTAGCTCACTCCATAACGTCCCATGACGCCCAATCTCTCTTCTCCAGAGAAGACAAGAGAAGAAACACCTGCTGTGATATCATTGGCGCCGCGATGCGTGTTTTGTTGGCTGGCCATGAAAAAAAACCTTGCCATAAGTTCGCATGAAACCAACTGCGTGCTGCGCTGTGTTCCATTTGTATACCTCCACGGCAAACATAAGCTTCCCTCATGTGTGAACGACTATTCTGACACGCCATGAGATACTTATGCGACCCTGACTCGCATAGCTCGAGTTAGGCAAGTGGTGTTGTGCCTGGTTACATCTGCTATACTCGTTGCCAAGACCCTACTCGTAGGAATCGGCTCGGGGAGTCGGCCAGTCTTTCATATTCCCTGTGCAGCATTGCAGTTAATACTCCCATTTCTGTTTCGCTTAAGCGAGGAAGCATCGAAGCTCCGAGCCGCATGTATACATGCTGTACATGTGCTATTATTGTGTGGAACTACTGCCAAACTAGCACCAGTCTAATGTGCCGAAGGCATCGCACTAGTACCTAGCCGTTGCTGTTGGCAGCTGTCACATCTGAGAACCTGAGGGACTAGTGGTTAGGTTTTCTCAACAAAGCCGAGACCTTCGCGAAATCCTTCCAGGAAGCTCCAAGTTGGCCAGAAGGGCTGAATTGACCACAGCATGGCAGGGTGGTCCGCGTAGATTTAGCCGAATAAGGTGTGCGTGGTTTTTTTGCCACCAGGAGTCCGCGGACATAGAGTAGATTTCGATTGCGCAGGTCGCTGTCTATGTCAGAACTGTTCTTGACGGCTTGCATGACTACATGACAGGTGGCCGTTGTTAGAGCAGACCTGGCTGCTTTCTGAGGAAACAAACCCCTCCTTATCCCCATGGGAGGAGAGGAGTCGGTTACACTTTCTCCCCCTCGCGCTTGTCTAGTTTTACAAGTAGCTGAAATGACTTCCTAAGCGAGTAATATGTTAAACTCTAACCTAAATGTGAAAGAGTGCCTATAGGGTTTTAATAGTATATGAGCCTATACATAAAGCTTATTTCAGGTAAATGATGACTTTTCGTGGGGGGGTGTAGCCACTGATTTGGGTTTTTCTAGCGAAGGTTCCCACACCCCCGTGGGCCTCCTACAACAATTAAGACGGTTAGTGTTTTGGTTACGATGTATGAAACTAGATGCAAGTTGTATTAATTCAGTGCAGCTTTCTGAAAATTGCCACCTCAGGAAGCTATCTGGCAGTGTCTCCTCATTCTCTGACAGCGGATGCAGGTACAATGGAAGGAGAGGCTACTTGTAGCAGTGATTGCCCTTATGGGAAAAGGATACAGCTCAAAAAAGACGGACTTCATTTCTTGTTCTGCTGGATTCAGGGGCCTATGAGTTTTATCCTCAATTACACCAGCTCAATACTGTACAGTAGCCTGAATTCAGTTTCCCTGTCGCTGCCGGCTACCGAATCTGCACGCCTAGCTAATCGGGAAACCGTCCATTCTTCCTGGATTGTGTCCAGCGCTGTATCTTACGCTGCACTGTAGAAAGGAAACCTGCGGCTCGGAAAGTATGCCGAAAGTCGGCGGGCTTGTCATTCCGAAAATTGGCCCGTCAAAGGCATGTCAAGGTATCGTCGAGATTCTTGAGACTTTTCAAACCAGGGGGTTTTGACACTTGAAGCGGCTTCGATGACAGCGGTAGCAAGAAGCTCTGGCAATCGGCGCTAGCGCACGACAAGTTCTCTTCCATGACGTCTAGTGTCGCACTAATGCAATCATTATGACACTAAAATGTAGCGACCCCCAAACATCATCGATTTCCTTGTTTACTACACTTCGGAACTAGCCCTAATACAGGCATAGACTGGATAAAGAAAGAAAGTAGGGCAGTTCCGTGGTGCTAAGAGCAGCTTAATGTGTGGACCAGGAGAGGAACACTTTATTTCCTTTGTGGCGCCCGGTCATTGATTGCGATCGAGAATTAATATCAACCGCTTCAGTTATAGTTAATGAACCATGTTTATCATCTGCCAAGCGGGTCTTATGCCCGTGGGATCGCTTCTTCAAAAAAGATTAGTATCAATGCACTCAGAGCTATACAACTTGTGTCTGTGACTTCAGTATGTGAAATTCTTGAACTTGTATTTGATTAGTGAGCGTTTTTTTTCTCTTCTTAACGCTTGCGCCAGAAACACTGAAAACCCAACCTCCCATGATCAGAAAGATTTGGCGGGCTGTGTGTGGGAACCAAAAAGCAATAATTGGACGTTGCACTATAACTACATTGTAGGACATTTATTATAAGATGGCAAGCTAGCCACCTGGTACATCCGTGCTTTAGTGTCAATTTTATCTAGCTACTGGTATGGTGCTAGCTTGCTACTTTGTTTCTGGCAGAGCAAGGGCACACTTTTTGGCGGGGCACAATTCTTGAAGAGAACCAGTCTCGTCTGTTGAAGGGGGGGCTGGAAGGAACGTCCAAGTACAGGAATGTGAGTGAGCGGAATCTCACGAACTAGTTCTCGATCCATTGCATGAAGCCGCATCCAACTGGAGGTGGAAAAAATAACGAATGGCTAAAACAAGCCGATTTCCATTTTGAGAAATAAGGGTGCAGCCGGCTCTATGTTGGGCACGGCTTGTAGGAGGCTTGGCAGCATAACAAACAATGTTAATACTTCGCGAGGTGGTGGAATGGTAATCCTCCTGGCAGATCAAGGAACGCAGAGCTTCAGAATCACCATGTATCGATCGAGAAGCCTGCTGTACGTATTTCCACCTGGTCATCTACTAGTTCTATAGACATGCCCTACCTTCACTCAGACCTCCCCATCCTGGCTTCGTTAATGAAGTCGTTATGAAAGTTTGTAGCCCTGTGCCTGGTGGTATTAAATCTAATAGCTAGCCATGGTATGTAAGCTTGCGAGTAGATCGGAAACATCAACCCTGTCTGCCAATCGATTGTGACGGGTCGACTCGTCGATGTCTGTGCAGCGAGCTATAGCTACATCAGGAGCAAAGGCAACTAGGAAGCTGACAGCTAGCTACTAGTGGATCCTCTGCGTTGCTCTGTTAGCAAACAGCAAGATGCTGAGTGCCAAGCACACACCCAACCACTACCTGGTAAACTTCGTGGCCTGAGTAGTGAATGGTATGCTCACAGTTGGGGAATCGTTACTTGTATCGTACACGGATTAACCCTGGACAATTCCCATGCAACACTTACACATGAAGGACGCTCTCAGCCCCGCCTCCTCCACCACCTTTCTCCTGCGGGATGCATGGAAACTTTGGCCCATTGTCGTGCTCGTAGGACTCCGATCTCGTCTCTCTATGCCCGTCATCGCCTCGCCGATAGCACATCTCAGACGTCCGAGAGGAACCCAACAAGGTCTCATCTTCGTGCAGCGGTCCCAACACCACCCTTGGTGCTCATAAGAGCGGCTCTACGTGATTCAGGAGTGCATCCGACGTTTCAGAACCCGGAGTCAAGCGTCAGTCACCCTCCGAAGCCGAGTGGACAATTCTCAGTGCGTAGGTGCCAATAGTGATGGTCAGGCAGCCCAAACCGGAGTCGGCATTGAGATACACAAGGGAAGTTCCGGTCTGGTCCCAGGTCACTTTCAACAAGGAAATAGGCTCCATCGGCTTCTTCTAAAGATAACAGACAGAATGATCTTCGAGGTACAAACACTTTCTGGACAGTCTAACGATGGAGTATTTTTGGTTTGTCTAGACAAGTAGGGAGGAGGCCCATGAAGGTTTCATGCCGGTAAGAGCAACCGAAAATGTAACCTTCAAGGGGTGAGCGGAGTAAAAAGAAAAACAACTGCTTCTCCACGTGGATCCAGAGACAAAAGCACTTTGGTGGAGGCAGGAGGCTGCAGAGCTTCACGACGACCATTGTTGGGGGAGTTTTATTCCACGGCAAGTAGTGTTGTCAAGTTGTACATACTTTGTGTATGCAACGGATTTCGTAGAGCGCAAACAGGTAAAAGGTGCGGTCTGCTGAATAACCGAGACTTCAAACCAGACCTTCCTCTGCACGATTCCAACGTCCCCATGGTCACCCCATAAGCTCAATCAGGCGGTGTACCACACAGCCACAATGTGTCAATGTCTCCCCCAGCGAAGTGATACCATTGTTTTAATCGACAAGACAGTGAGTTGACAGAAAGTTAGCGAGCTGCGAGACAAGGCCACCACCAGATGAGTCTACTGTTCGGTAGCTCAAACTTTGCGATCCCAGACCCGCCTCTCAAAATGTGAAAAGACAAGAGGACTCCCAAACGGCGAAGAAACTTGGATCCAATGGCGATTAGACTGAGGTTGCAGCACCTCGCAGCGGCAGGCTAGTCTTTGCCTATACCCAACCCGAAGAAGGTTAGTTCGGATGCATATCTGATTGGTGGCCATACATTTGGAGCAGCTCAGACCACACATGGGGTTCGGATCGGGTCGGAAGTCCTGACGGGCACTAAGACTTGAGCGACTGTCTGCAACGGTTTGGGTGTCATTTTGGAGTTTCCAATAACGGTTGTGGTCTGGTCATTTGTACAGACGCATGTTACCCATTCTGGAGTCATGCACACAAAGAGGCGATATTAATTTAATGATGAGCACAATGAACCTATTCTCTCTCTTTATCCACCTACTGGCACAGCTATGACATCATTGAGGGAAAGAGAGAGAGCACCGAAGACGATCGAAGGAAATGAATTAATTCCTTAGACGCACCGCGACAGAAGAGGAAGGTCGACAGCTATGAGGAATTCATTCAACCGTCACTTCCGATGCATGTGAATAGACAACGTTGTGAGAAATGAAAACGCTCATTGATGGGTTGGAGTGGGAAGGAGCAAGATGAAAGTATGTTAATGAGAAGTCTAGAGTCGCAGACTGGGAGTGTACAATACCGTTGGAAGCCAGGACTAAGCTACTGCATTCTATACAGAGCAACTTGTTTCACCCTAGCATGGGCACCTCGACACCTCCTCTACCACCCTCACAATCTCTACAAGTATGTACAAACACTTCGGTTGTACACTGTATATCATTCATCTGCATGGATCCAATGGTGGGATCATAGTGACCCGATCGGCTACATGTGTCGTTGCTGCCCTCTGAGGTTAATCGCACGCGGTCCCTATAGGACAAACACTTGCCCTCATAGATGACCGAACCCATGCAAGGGTCCCCAAAAATGAAAAAATAGTGTTGTGGTTGGGGTCGGTTGCAAAACTCGTCTGTGGCTGGCTTGAAGGTCTGAGACAAGTCAGAGTGGTGGTGCTACTTTTAGCAAAGTGGGCGGGAAACAACATGTCGTCATGCCCGCCTTCAGAGACGGTGCCTTTCGAATTGCCTGCTACTCGAGATCCAACCGGAATGCCACCATGCTCCCTCCCAGTATCGACCGATCTAGCGATGGAATGAGAAGAGCCATTTGATTTTTGCAGCCGCTTCGTCAACGCTACTTGTAGCTATTACTGCATGACATCTGTGGAAGGCCTCGACAGTAGCCGCGACCTTAATTCGCTCTCACTCGCCCCCTGCCACCTCGGCTTCTGAATTCTGAAATCAACAAATTACAAGCAGTTTCACCAGCAATGAGCGGTTTTAGGCCTTTGAAATCGTTGCGCATAAGCCATAGCCAAGATTTATCATTGTACCGGTGCTATATGCCTGTTTAATATCATCAATAGCTTGCTGCCAAGGAATAACCGGGAGGTATGGTTCACATGTGTGAGCTTTCGGTTAGGTTCTCGCATCACCACTCGCCAACTAATCACGCACATCCCAGCAGTCAGAAGTGAGCGTTCGCGCAGCAGTATCTGCAGTTTTGCGATCCATCCTGATCCCAATCGGGCAAAATGAATTCATTTAACGGTAGGTTAGCGAGCTACCCGTGAAATGGCTCCTGCAGGGTGTGATTCTCGTGCCGAAAGACTCGTGGGAGAATATCGGATAATGAAGCTGAGAGAAGGTAGCAACAACTTCGAGGAGTTCGAACCTGCGCTAATTAAGGGGCTATAAACACATTGGACAACCTCTACAAGTACACCCTTCAGAGCGCGACTTTCAGCTCGGACTGTCATCACCAACCTCCACCCTGCAGAGTGTATGTCCATGGGGTTTAGAGGGTGCACCTGAAAGACTTTTTTGGTCTGCTGTGAGCAATACTTGTACATGAATAATAGCTCTGTCCCATTGCTAATATATATAATGCAATCTTGAGCTATTCAACCGCCAGGCTCCATCGATATCTCCACCCCAATCTGTGAATTGCAGTACACACCTCGACCTTTTTGGCCCCACAGAGCGTAAAGTCAGAGTGGATCTCTTGGATTGAGCAAGTATCAGGGGCTATACCCTGGTACATCGATGCCAGTCCAATTTAAAGTGTCGCACTTCGAACTACCATGATGGGAACGATATGGTGTATGGAGTAGCTGAAATGATTCTCCTGGGCCTGTCGTGATTCATGCGCTTACAGAAAACCGTTGGAATTACTTGAGACTGTAACTAGAGCTACCAAAACAGATTGAAACGTGTCACTCTCCCATCTGGGGTTAGGGTACATTCACTTCTCTGTACCATGATGGCGTTGATTAGTCAGGTGGTGTGGCCGAATATCGTGCTTTGATGGAGTGAGCGATGGAAACAGAGCGTTTTCTTTACACCACTCTCCACTACTTTCCTCTTCCCCACAACCACACGTTTTCGTGTTTTGTCCCACAGCACCCAAACGTCATGCACACGCATCTTCATGTGTGTTGTCTGAACCTTCTGTCAGTTCGCTACACCCTTAGGGTATTATCACCAACATGTTTCGGTCAATATCGCCATTGCCGTTCTGGTCCAAAGATGCGACCCAAGGTGAGTGTGAGATGATGTTTGAGGCTCAAGCCTGTTTCTTTCCCTTTGTGCCACTTGCCCTCACAGTCTTCCAGGCCTGAACATGAGGACAGGTCACGAACGCGTAAGGGGGAGGTTGAAGTCCAATGATGATCCGGCACAATAGGAGAGTCCCCACGACATGTCCGAGTTGACACACACTAACACAGACCCGAAAATGAAGAAATACACATCGGCTCTGGAGAAGGCGCTGGCTCTATGGGATTCGGTCGACGAATGGGCAGACTACATTTCCTTCATTGGCAAGCTGCAGAAGGCCCTCAAGAGCCACTCCAACCCGTCCTATCTGCCGCTTCAGAGTGAAATCGCCTCAAAGCTGGCCTGGTGTTTGCTGCCAAACCTGCCTTCAGGAGTGCACCAGAAGACCCTAGAGCTGTACCGTCAGGTGTTTGAGATCCTGCGAGGCATCGGCGAGTACCACAAGAGTCTGGACGGCAAATCGGTGGATCCTGTGGCGCAAGGGATTCGAGTGTGGCTCCCCGGTCTGCTTCCACTCATGGCATATGCATCTATTAACGTCAAGCCGATCTTGATTGAGGTATTTCAGGAGGACATTGTGGAAAAGTTGCCACAGGCAACTCTCAAAACGACCATTAGACCGCTGCTTCTCTCGCTTCTTCCGGGTATCGATGACGAGTCGAGTGAGTCGTTCCAGGCATGCTTTGATCTTATCCAGAAGCTCAAACTACGCCTTCATGATGAGCCTTACTTTTGGCAATGCTTCTTCCTCACCATCGTGTCTGCTCCTGACAAGAGACAAGGAGCTCTGATTTATGCATACAAAGAACTGCCCCAGTTCTCCAAGGTTGAGGGCATCAATGAATCCGACAAGGTCATTCACAGCCTATCCTATGAAGCCCAGTCTGCAGTCACCCCCGAGTGTGGGCTGCTGATCCGGGCCTTTTGTCGCGGTCTCGAAGACGACCAGCTTCTTGTTCAACGAGGTTTTCTGGAACTGCTGGTGAAGAACTTGCCTCTCAATTCGCCCGTGATCTCAGATCTGGCCTCCAAGAGCGACATTGCCCTACTCATGACTAGTGCTTGTACTGCCGTGCTTAGAAGAGACATGTCACTGAACAGACGACTGTGGGCCTGGCTTCTCGGACCCGATGATGTGACCATGAAGGAGTACTTTACAACACATGGACGAGATGCGCTTGTCCAGGGTATCTTGGCACTCAACTCGCCTGTGCGGGCCTCCAAGATTTCGTTATCACTGATGGACCGATGGGAGATTGGCTCTACCGTCATTCCCGAGATTCTGACACCCATCATCCAGTCGGTCTATGACTGCGAAAAGCGACCGGACTACCAGGACATTGTGCTGTCAGCTTCCGCCTTTGTCGACTCTGTGGAGGCCATCAACATCTGGGCGGATGTCCAAAAGATGCTCAAGAACGGCACTCTGTCTTTGGCACTATTCACACTGCAAACTTTCAACCTTTCGGACGAAGAGATGATTGTCAAACATGCTCCTCTGGCATTGCTGACTCACCTTCTGTCTGGTCGCTTCTCACAATGGAAGGAGTGGAATGACATTGCTACTCTCTTGATTGAGCTCATCCCCGAGCGAGCCTTTCTTCCTGTCGAACACTCGTCGCTCGATGAAGACGGTCTCCAGGTGACTGCCATCGAGTCCAAGATCGAGGAGTATTACAACGGCGAGTGGGCCGACGGATATGGAGCTGCTGACGTCTACCTGTTGCTGCTTCAATCTTCTACCCGATTGGCCGACGAGTTCTTCCAGAAGGTCGCTGCGGAGGGTAGCAACAACCCCGCCATCTTCTCCAAGCTTGCGTTGATCATCGCAGAGCTTCAGAGCAAGCAGGTCTCTGGTTTCAAGTCCGAGCAGCTGGAGAAGACTTTGCAGAAGGCTGGCGAAGAGGCCGTGGCCAAGTTTAGTCCTTTCTCTACATCGCCCTTGCCATCCCTGCCCCCAGTGGCTGTTCTCGGGTGGACCAGACTGTACCCTTTGTTCCCGTCAAATCTCCTTGCGCTCGTGGGATACATTTTCACATCCTTGACCCCCAACTCACTCTATTACAACGGTCCTTTCCACAACGCCGAGCTGGTCAAGGCACTTTGGTCTCTTCAGGCTGCTCATGGTAGCGAAGACAGAGAAGTGGAGGCTGCACTGAGTATTCTGTTTTCGAAGCCTTGCGACGACAAGTCGCAGGTGTTCTCGGCCATCTGGCAGCACTCTCTGTCGGCACCCAACTTCTCTAAGCTCTTGGCCCGGCCATTGTTCCTTTACCTCGACTTGCTTCCTCTTCCTACCTCGCAGTTGGAGCTTTATGGCAGCAAGGGCGGTAAAAACAAGTTTCTGGCCTCTGATGTGTCATCCAACGAGCTAATTTCCTTGGCTTTCGCATCAGAGAAGTCTCTTGCCGGCTCTTATTGGCTCAACACAGTGTCTTCAAGCGGGTCGTGCGGCAAGCTTTTCTCGCTCCTCTTGGACCCTTTGTCCCAGTCTGCATTCTTTAGCCGTCCAGTTGTTGACGGCCAGCTCCAGTTTGATGAGTCCGATGACTTGGCCCTTTTCGCATACCATGTTTCCGCTCTCACCAAGGTGTTGTCTGCCAACAACTCCAGTATGGCAAAGTTCCATTTCAACAAGGAGGAAGTGGAGGAGTTTGCATTGAACAAATACTACGAAGGCAAACCAACTTACGCCACCTGGGCCGCCAACCTGATGGCTCATTTCCTGCAGTTCCGCGCTGTGGACTCGCTGGCGTACAGCTCAGCTTTGTCTGCTGTGCTCAAGCTGTGCTCCATTCTGCTCGATTCGCCTCTGTTCCCCACATCCAAGGCCAACTGGGAGGTGCTGATTCGCGTGTTGGTAACAAAGCTGTCTGACTTGGTTAACCAAGACTCGGAACTCCAGATCATCGTGCTTGCAGTTCTTGCCAAGGCTTTGCAGGCCTCTGACCTGTCGATGACTCTTTCCAAGAGCGAGAAGTTCATTGGTAACGGTCCTGTTGACATCCCCCTGGTATCTGAGACTTCAGATGTCAACATTCCCGGCGTGTTCATTGCTGTGGTTCTGCATGGCTTATCATCGCGAAAGGGCGTGATTATAAGTTCCGGATGGGTCCATTTCCTGGAATGTCTGCTCGGAATTTATTCCACCGACTTGTTCCAGATCAGCATTGCCATCGTCGAAAGGCTGTGCGCTCTTGTGGATGGCACTCCGATTGCTTCTATGCAGGCTGTCTCCACCGGCTCCAAGGAGGTTCTTGTTGAAGTCGACGAGAAGGATGCCGATAAGAATGAGGCCGACATCACAGTTACAGATGTTGCCGCGCCCCTCTCGGACTCCATCATTCCTTATCTGGCTGGTCTTGAGTACTGCCTCGAGACCCTGTACCTTGCATACACCAAGGTCGAAGCGTCGCAGGAAGAGTTGAATCTCAACTCTACAGGATGGATGACCAACGTGGTCAACGGTGTCTTGTCTCTGGAGGAGCCTACCAAGGGTACCGGCTACCGAATGATTGTCCTTCTGTGCTTCCAGAATGCTGTCAAAAGCTGTTTCAACCTTTGGCGCAAGGTTGATGGACAGGAGGCTGAGGAGTACACTTTGGACAGTGTGGTCTACCTTGGCCAGCGATTGAAGTTCCGAGCACGAAAGATCCTCGACAAGCTGTTCTCTTTTGAGCGAGGCGAGGTGCTGCAAATGCTGATTGACCTCTCAGAGGACGATCTTTCCCATGTGCTGAAGGTCCTGCATGTTCTGGATGGCTCTCGGCCCAAGCTGTCAGTCAGCCAACTGCTTCAGAGTCTCGCCGACGACCAGAAGAAGTCCACAGCCTCATTCTTGTTGGCGTATGTCAAGTCTCTATCCAACGACGCTGTGGAAGACATTTACTCTGACTACATGGGTTTCGCTCGAACCGTCATGATGAACGCGATCACATACAAGGAGATCTTGTCCCCTACTGTTCAGACTCTGGCAGTCATTGGTGTTAAGATTGACGGTAGCAACTTCGCCAACAGAAAGGTGACCAAGGAGATTTCCGATGCCGTCGTGAAGCTGGTCGGACAGGTCACTGACGAACAGACTCTCTTGAAGGTGGTCCCTGTGTTGCGAACGATTCTCATCGACCAGGATAAGGTGAACTCCGTGCTACAGAGCATTGTGAACAACGTTGTGGTCCCCAAGCGCTCTTTTGAGTTGCTTGGTGTCATCACTCAGATTCCAGGAACAGTTAAGGTGTGGAAGGGTGCTGTCCATGATTTCTTCATCGAGGACAATTTTGTCTACGAGGCTCCCTGGCCCCAAATCTTGTCCAAGTGGTCCACCTGCACCAAGGAGGTTTCCGAGCTCATAACAGGCTCTTCTGGAGTCTTCAACTGGGGCTCCCGTGGCAGCAGTGTCCGACGTCTGTGCTACCTACTGATTTCTGGCCAAGAAGATCAGTTTGTGCTTCACATGAAGGAGATCAAGAGCATTCTGGACGAGATTGAGCTGGAGTCCTTGTTTGTTGCGCTGCGAGCGATAGTGATGCGGTTCTCCGCCACTCATCTGGTTCCGATCTGGCCATTGATTGCGCACAACTTGCAGGTGATCTTTGAGGGTCTGCTGCAAGGTAAGGAAACAGACAATCGACTTGTGATGAGCGCTTGCAAGCTTCTTGATCTTGTGTTGGTGCTCAACCAGGAGGATTTCCAGCTGGACCAATGGCTCTTTGTCACCGATTCCAGTGATGCTATTTACGGACATCCCTACGGCATGCTCGATCAGCTAACGGAGTCTACACCTGTCAGCGGCGATGATATTCATCTGGAGGAGACTACCAAGCGACGGCCCTTGTTGTTTGGACAGAAGATTAGTTCTCTGACTTCTCTGGCCCAGCTCAAGCCTTTCTTTGACCGACTCTCCATCTACAACTATGAGAGTGTGTATGCTCTCAAGGAGATTGACGAGAAGGCTTGCGAGCAGGATCTCTTGGCAGACATCCAGGAGTAATGATAAACTACTATAGAAAAACTATAGACTAATGAATGTAATGAAATGTTTTCAATATGCAATGGCGACCTTGAGCCTGGGTGTTACTGTTCCAGCACGAACCTGTAAACACTCAGAAACTCCCTGCCTTCTTTTCTCTCAACAATGCAAGTCACGGTCCAGCCCAGTTCCCTCATTTTCGCTGCTACTTGTTCTGGCTTGTTGCTTGCACAGAACAGGATGTATGCGATTCCGTTCTTGGACAATATCGTCTTCAGCTCCAGTAGTACCTTCCAGGTGACCTGCATGCCATCTTCGCCTCCGAGTAGTGCCCAATCGACCCAGTCACCGTCTGTTTCTGGATAAGGCTCCACGGGTTTGTCGTCGGGCACATATGGTGGGTTGAAGACGAGCAGGTCGATGCTATGGGGTCTGATCATGGTTGTTCGCTCTCCTCGAAGCGCTTCGAGGTACTGGGTGCCGTTGTTCTCCTTGGAGGTGGCCAGAACCTGGTTGCATGCAAAGGGACTGATGTCGGTGGCCACAAAGACGCCCTTGGGGATCACCGACTTGAGCATGAAGGTGGTGACGATACCCGATCCTGTTCCGATTTCTGTCACCACCGGGTAGGACAGATGGCTGTTGATGTAGGTCTGTTCCATTTCCAGCACGTCCAGGAGCATGAACGAGTCCTCGCTGGGCTCGTAGACCTCCTCGTAATTTGCTGACGATGTTGAGGGGGTTGGAAATGACATTAATATGAGGTGGTGTCTGAGCTTCCAGGAGGGACGAGATACTGCGGTTTGGACTATGCATGCCATAAGATCTTCGCATGCAACTTAAACTCGTTTCAGCTGCAACTCAACCTCAACCACTGCAAGCACGACTAACATGAAGATCAAGATCAAGGTGAGTATGGTCTTTGGAATCGCGAGAGGGGTACACAGAGAGAGACTGGGAAGGCATGTGGCCTCGTTTCTGCACCCCTTCCATCATACTTCTTACTCAGAACATACTAACACAGACACTCATTGGAAAGGAGGTGAGTCCAGAACCATTACGACATGGATGCAACGACTAGATAAGAAGAAGATGATGATTGGATCATCATTGTGACTCGGGTGTGACGACACAGCTAACACAGATTGAGATGGACGTTGAGCCCGAAGATCAGGTGAGTATATTATGAGACAGCAGGACGTGGCAAGGATGGTCACGCGACGTGTGATGGCTTGTGGCACGCTATTCGTGAGGAGAAAGATTTTGACGAGCTGTGGTGTCTTTTCAAACACATGCGAGACGTGATGACGCCTGTTAGTCGACATGATCACCTCCTCATTTGTCTACCATGACTAACCCCAGATCTCCGTTCTCAAGGAGAAGATCGAGGAGCTCGAGGGTATCCCTCCTGCCCAGCAGCGACTCGTTTTCACGGGTAAGCAGCTCCAGGACGAGAAGACCATTGCTGAGAACAAGATTGAGGCTGGAGCCTCTCTGCATTTGGTCCTGGCCCTTCGAGGTGGCAACTGATGTATTGGCAATTGACAGACTTAGAGTAGACGGCGATTTTGGCAACCTTGTCGTGTAGAGAGGATTATTAGAGCTATTGTTAGAGCCAGAATAGCTGATATTATTAAATATCGCTGTACTGGTTTTTGTAGATACTTGATAGTTCTTCGGCCGTGCATGTGTGTACCACATGAATGTATGGGACTATCGTACTCCGTTCTGACGTGACCATCACGAATAAATGAAGAGTTCGACCTGATCGGAGAAGCTTGTGAAATTGACCTATCACTTTCATAGACTTCAACATCCTCTCTCAGTACATACAGTACACGCCACCTCCCCCAGAGCATCATCCCACCTAACAAAGCTTAGTTATCACCATGCAAACAAAACCTTCGCCGAAATCATCACCAAAAAGATTGACGACAGCATCACAACTAACGACACAACCTCGACACACCACGCCGTCATGGAAGGAAGGGTGAAAAACAAAGCGCCTGCCGCGCTGCAGATTTCTGCAGAGCAGATTTTGCTGGAGGCGTACGAGCGAAAGGAAGCGCCTCTCCAGCAGACGGAGCAGATTGCCGATCTGGAGGAGCTGGCAGAGTACCAGGGCCGCAAACGACAGGAGTATGAGGGAGCGCTGCGACGGAACCGACTGAACACCGGCCAGTGGATGCGATACGCGCAATGGGAGCTGGAGCAGCGGGAGTTTGCACGGGCCAGATCCGTGTTTGAACGAGCTCTCGAGGTCAACTCTACACATGTGCCCACCTGGATCAGATACATCCAATGCGAGCTCAAGGAAAAGAACATCAACCACGCGCGAAACCTGCTGGACAGAGCCGTCACTCTATTGCCGCGTGTCGACAAGCTGTGGTTCACATACGTGGCTACGGAAGAAACGCTGGGCAACATTGCCGGATGCAGAGCCGTGTTTGAGAGATGGATGCATTGGAGGCCGCCGGTGACGGCCTGGGCGGCTTACGTGAACATGGAAAAACGATACCGGGAGTTTGACCGTGCTCGGAGCATTCTACGACGGTACGTCACTGTCCATCCAGGCGCACCAGCATGGAACAAGTGGGCCAAGTTTGAGATGGAGGCAGGAAACAGAGACACAGTCAGAGAGGTGTATGCTCTGGGAATCGACACATTGGTCGAAATGGCGCATGGAGGAGTGGACTTTCTGGACGAAAGCCTGCTCGTGGGATGGGCCAGTTTCGAAACTCGTCATAGAGAGTATGAGAGAGCACGAGCTCTGTACACTTATGGACTCGAGAAGCTTCCCAAAAGCAAGTCAGCCAAACTGTATGCTGACTATACGGCTTTTGAAAAGCAGTATGGAGCCAAGGAAGGTATCGAGAATGTGGTTCTCACCAAACGACGAGCCAAGTACGAAAATCTGCTGAAGGAAGACCCTGCAGACTACGATACGTGGTTCTCCTACATCACTCTGGGCCAGGAAAGCGGTCTTGAGGCCGACCAGATTCGCGAAATTTTTGAAAGAGCCATTTCAAATGTCCCTCCTCATTCTAAACGTCATTGGAGGCGATACATCTTTCTGTGGATCAAGTATGCCATCTGGGAGGAGGTCGAGAACAAGGAGATTGAAAAGGCTCGCGAAATCTACAAAACATGCATATCAATCATTCCACACAAGAAGTTCACGTTCGCCAAGGTGTGGTTACTCTGGGCCAAGTTTGAGATGCGCCACGGCAATCTCTCTGAGGCCCGAAAAATCCTTGGTCGAGGATTGGGCATGTCCGGGGGAAAACCTGCTCTCTACAAGGGCTACATTGCTCTGGAGGCCAAGCTGCGTGAGTTTGACCGATGTCGAAAGCTGTACGATAAGTATGTGGAGAAGTTCGCCGAGTTTGCTGCTCCTTGGATGGAGTATGCTGAGCTGGAGCAGATGCTTGGTGACGAGGAACGAGCCCGGGCAATCTTCGAACTGGCTGTAGCACAGCCTGAGATGGAGATGCCTGAACTTGTGTGGAAACGGTTCATCGAATTCGAAGCTGAGGAGGAGAACTACGATCGAGCACGAGCCATCTATCGACAACTGCTCGATCGAACCCACGGCCATATCAAGGTGTGGATATCGTTTGCCCAGTTTGAGGTCACTGTTCCCGCTGAAGACCAGGAGCTTCAGTACAACGATGAGGGAGAGGCCGAGATTGAGGTCACCGAAGAAGCCAAGGTACGAGCCCGAGGCATCTTTGGAGAAGCATGGGACGCTCTCAAGGCCGCCAACAAGCGGGAGGAGCGAGTGGTTCTGTTTGAGTCTTGGAAGGAGTTTGAGGAAGAGCATGGAGACGACCAGTCCAAGGCTAATCTTGACAAGCGAAAGCCCACCCCCGTCAAGAAGAAGAGAAAGCTGGAAGACGGTACTTTCGAGGAGTACATCGACTACGTGTTCCCCACCGACGAGGAAGACAAGTCCTTTTCCAAGCTGTTGGAGAATGCTCGAAAATGGAAGCTCCAGAACCAGTCTTGAGAGCTGGCATGAGGGCCACACCCACTATGTATTTATCTGTATATGTATAATAGAAATCACCATGATCATTCAGTGGCGATATCTGTATCAGGTTGATGCAGTACCAGTACATACCGGTACAAGCAATTACCCACGAGTGTACTCGCACTACTTGTACTGCTAAGTGTGTCTCGGGCCACCTCCATATTGGGGCTAAAATAGGGTTGAAAAATTGCAGTGAAAATTCTTACTAAAAAACATCAACTTGGAAGACCAAAACTGCAGGTACAAGTACAATGAGATACAAATACAGGTTCAACTAAGAGCTGGTAGTTTACGAGTCTAAGATCCAAATCCATTAGTATACATGTTAGTAGTTTTTATTTTGGGGGCCCAATCACTCCGGGGGGAGGAGGCGGGGGATGACGAATGGGCTGGTCCACGTCCATTCCAGGAACGCCGGGGGGAGGAGGCGGGGGAGGAACGTTGGAAAGACCAGGAGGTCCAGGGGGCACAGACATGCCGGGAGCACCAGCAGGAGCGCCGCCGTAACCAAAGCCTGCAGAAGACATACCAGGAGGCCCGATGGGAGACTGGTTGTTGTTGAACATGGTCTGGTGATGGACGGGGGGTTGATGCTGCTGCTGCTGCTGCTGACGGGTGTCACGGTTCCAAGGAGACTGCTGCATCGACTGCTGGACAGAAGCCTTGTCGTGCTTTTTATAGTTGTCTCGTCGCAGCCACGGAGGAGCCGCGGGCTGCGAGGGGGGTGTGGGTCTGTGCCAAGGAGGGAGCTCGGGAGACGAGTTGGACGAGTTGCTGAAGTTGCGGTCGTATCGCTCAAAGTTGTTTCCGTTAGTGTTGTGCATGTTTTGCTGGTGGTGCTGTTGCTGGTGGTTCTCCCGCTGGTTGTTGGGCTGGTTGAACCCGCCTCGGTCAAATCTATCAAAAGACCCTCCTCGCTCACTCATGGGCTTTCGCATGTTGATGGGAGCAGCGTTGGAGCCAGTAACAGCAGGGGGCAATTTGGACACGTTGTTAGTGTTGGTGGCTTGAGCAATAGGCTGTTGTTGAGCAGAAGCATCGATGACGCCCTCTCCCTGGAGCTCTCGCATCAGGGCGTCGTACTCTCTGTCAGCGTTTTCAGAAGTGCCGGTGTTGGCGCCCTTCTCCAGACAATCTCGAGCAAAATGGCCCTTGGAGCCACAAATGTGGCAGACGATAGACGACATGAAGTTGTTTCGTCGCTTGTTTCGGTCGTCCATCTCGTCTCCAGAGGAGGACTGAGGAGCGCCTCCGTAGTTCTCGTCGTCTCGAAGGGTACCGTTAAGGGCAGCCAGTTCTCGCAGCTGGGACCGCTTGAGCTCATTCTGGCCCTCAGGCACGCTGGAGGCGGTGTCGATGACCTGCTGGACCAGCTGGACTGCTCGAGCAATCTTCTCCTCGTCCTCGGAGATAATCAGACAGTGGAGATCGTCCTCGGCGGTGGACTGGAAGGGGATATCAGTCCGGCCCTTTCCTTGCTTGACACTGCCTCTGCCTCGAATACAGATTTTGGCTCCCGATTCCTGCTCCATCTTCTTGAGAGTCTTTCCTCTGGCTCCCAGCAGCTGGCCGATAAAGTTGATGTCCGGGTACTCGTTGACGGGAATGTAGACCACCTCCTGGGTCTTTGCGGGCTTGTGGTAGTCCACGGGGGGTCTGTAGTTGGGAATCAGTCTCTGGGCCCGCTCGATGAGTCTGTGGCGCTCCTCCTCCAGCTGTCGTGTGTATCGAGCGTCCCGTGTGTTGGTTCGCTTTCCCATGGAATCATACTGCGGCGGTGGCGAAGGCGACCGCTCGTCCTCCGGAGGCACGATATCTCCCAGCCGAAGCTGCTGGCTGATCTCCTCAATGCGATAATAGATGGCGTACGCCTCGGCCTGTTCGGGTGTCAGGTGGCCAGTTAGTGCCGTCGGCATCTGAAGCAGGTCTGCGACCTTGTTTTCGCCGTGGCTCCAGCGTTGCTTGCGTCGTCCTGGCTGCCGTTTTGTGCCATCGTCATGTCGGGTGGGTGGCACTACGAAGTTACTGTCCAGTTGAGGGGCTGATCCCGTCTCGGCCGGGCCCTCGTCGAACCGCCTGCGCCGGGTCAGCGGCGTCGTGTTGGATCCAGACGACGACGTGTCTTTGCGATGTCGTTGTATCGAACTGTAGGTGCTGGACATGTGGTGGTGTGTGAAAATGAATGATGAAAGTGAGTGTTAAGTTGGGTGTGAGCTGTAGCAGAATTTTTAAGCTTTTAACTCTCTGAGGCATAAATCAGGGCACGTGAGAGGGTAACTACAAGTGCTGCACTTTATGGTGGGTAGCAGACCACTGTGGTTCTTGCTTGTGTAGACTTGGCGAGCGTGTCAATAGCACGTCAACCGGCACAAGTCTGCTCCACTCGGCATATTTTTCACCAAACCCATAGCAGCATTTTTTTCGAACTTGCTAGAAGATTCCAACCGATGCCAACTACGTAGTTATGTTATTGTCAAGTATCGTTCAGTACATACTCGTACTCCTTCCAGGAATGCTCATTACCACGATAAAAAAACCGCCACTGCCTCACCGTAAAAATACACAAACAAGTAAACCGCCACCCTGACAGACACAACGAAATCTACCCCTCAAAACCTCGGCTACCGACGATGTTGCACTCATCCTACACAGCTCGTCTTGTTCCAACGGTTATGCAAGTGTGCTGCGTCATAGGGCTACAAATACTGTAAAGGCGGATCCGCAGCCGTGGGCGAAAGGTCCGAAGGAGCGATGGCAGTCACATGACCAAAAACGCTTGCGGCTGTTTGTGGCGAATAAGCTCCGAAGACTTGGTCAGCAGGTATGGGTGAGTGGAGAAATTACCCTTACTACCTTAAAGGGGTTTTCTACCAATTATTGTGGCAACAGGAATAGGGGCTGTTTCAGGAGAAGAAATCTTCGTCGTTCATTTTCTGCCACGGTCGAGTGCTTTCTCTCTTGGACGTGGAATATTTCTGCTTGCAGCAAATTGTGTTTCGCCGAGAAACTCGATTCTGGTGTGTGTACCCAGATATACGCCTGTCATTCTGTAATGTACGTAGGAGGAGGAAGGGCGTGGAGAGATGTCATCGGAGTGATCAACTATCAAGTAGATAAATGCCAGAAAGAGTCGAAACTGATGAACAGATAGATTCTACTCAGCTTTGGGTATCTCAGATCATCATTAGAAATGCACCCATGAACCTCAACAGGTTGGTTTTCATCTGAAAACGTCTGAAACCCATGTTCAAGGAGTACTGAGGTTCGAAAGAAGTGTTCTGTGTAATTTATATGCTTTCGGTATTATATCTCATGAAGCTGTCTATCAATAAAGCACCACACCAACCGTCTCACGTCTCTGGTGTCACTTCCTGCTTACTCAGCAAAGATGTTGGGAGAGGGTAGGTTAGGGTTCGTATGCTCAGTGGGCCAATCACGAGAAACCAATAAGACCAAATCTACCCTCCATACACAACACTACACAACATGACTGCTGCTGGAATTAGTTTGACTGGAGGCCGAAACCGATGCTTTTCGGGTGAGTATGGCAGTTACATCGAGCAACTTTTGTCCCCTTGGTTTTCCCGTCCTTCTGTGGGCTCTGGAAGGGTCCCCCGTGCCTCTACGACACAAGTTTGAAAAACGGCGACTTTGTGATGGAATGATCTTGAATCTGTCTTAATGCCACGTGGCAGCAGATTGAAAGCTTCAGTGTCGTTTTGCTTGTGTTTCTTCTGTTCTGGCACGGGTCCTGATACCCTCATAACCCCCAGAGATCAGCACCGGCTTCCAAGTTGAGCCCCACGGGCATGATCAACTAACACAGAATGGCAGTCGTTCATGCACTGCACAGCCAAGACTGATGCCAAAACTCGGGCTCAGTGCCTCCCCAACTTCGAGGACTACATGGAGTGTTTGCATCATACCAAGGAGAAGGCTCGCCTGCGAGAGATTGAGTCTGTTCTCAAGCTGAAGAAGGAGGGTCTTGAGGCTCCCCCCGTCAAGATCATCCCTGTCAACGCCATTGGTCTTGTCAAGGATTAGGTATCACGAAGGAATTTGATTAAATGAATGTTTACCAGTGGTTGTGTAGGAGAAGGTCCGTCCGTGTGTAGACTGAGCCTGTGGCCAGTAACTGAAGAGAGTTTCAACAGCACACTGGGTGATTTTTAAGAGCCAAGAACGCTTCTAGTCGTCCCCACACCTTCTGCTGCTCTCGTATCTACAGCTGTTCTCCTTCCCCAGCCATGTCTCTCGTACAATATGCCGAAGAGATGCATGTCTGGAATCTGAGGCTTGTGGAGGGAGGTCTCACCTTGAAATGGGTGGACCCACAAGTCGCCCCATAATTGCTTCTTCGTCAACTTGTGTCTTCAGCTGTTTGTGATTATTCCACAGAGGTGTATATTGAACATCTTTGTACCATAGATATATACCTCGTGCTGTTGTCTATTGCCAATTCGAACTCTCAACTCACCTCGCATGGTTGTATCATCTTCAGTTTAGCAGTGTTACAATAGACACAGCTGTAGCCGCTGAACAACTCGGTTCCATACCGTGCAGTAAGTGTTCAGCTAAAGATAATAATGCACTCGGTCTTGCAAAGTCGGCTGTTAAACTATCCGCTCCGACGGTCCATATTTGCTCATAACTGGTGGCCTTGCCCTCCAAAAGACACCACTGCCCCTGACAGTGATTAACCTCTCGGACCCAACCCAACCTAGTCGGTAAGAACATCTACACGTCCAACAGTTGGCCAGCTACAAGTACATACGCCCAGGGCCTCCGCTAAAAATGCTCGAAAAACGCCATGGCGACCACCATAACGCCAACATCAAGTACGGCACGTTTCTGCTCGTCATTTCGCTGCTGGTCGTGTCCTACATTGCCGTTCGGAACCTAACCCAGCCCGAGGTCCGCGCACGCACAAAACGCGACCTCAGACTCCCACTGTGGCTCTCGGTGCTGCTGTGGACCGGTGTGGTTGTGGGGCTGGGCTGCGTGCACGTCGAGGAGCTCAACGAGGCCGCAAAACGATTCGGACGACTCTGCTACGCCCTGCTGCCCCTGATCGTCTTTCTGGCCATCCGACCATCTCCTCTGCCTCGGACCTTCTACCTGACTCTGCTTCCGCTCCATAAATGGCTCGGACGACTGGCCACGGTGGTCGGTGTCATCCACGGTGCCCTCTACACCGCCCACTTTGTCAAAAAGAACGAGTTCTACAAGGTGTTCAAGTTCGACAACTTTCTGGGAGCCATCATCCTGGCTGTCTTCCTCGTCATGGTCGTGACATCCCTGCCCTTCTTCAGAAAGAGAATGTACTCGCTCTTTTACACCATCCACTACCTGTCAGCCTGGTTCGTGGCCATCGCTACAATCTTCCATGCTAGACCCGGAGTGGGATGGCTCTTCTTCTGGGTCGCACTGTTCATGGGAAGCTCACTACTCTACCGTCTCTTCGCATCCAGCACGGTCCAGGTGGAGTCTAGTGAAGCTATGGGACCTGACTTGCACCGTATCACCTTCCCCCGAAGCATTCTGCCAGAGTTCTTTGTCCCAGCCTCCCATATTCGGGTCTCCAGAACTCTCAGAAACCCCTTGTCTTGGTTCTCCTCAACACATCCTTACACAATCTCTTCTCTACCCTCGGATGACCACGTGGAGCTCATTGTTCGACCTACCAAGTTCTCGCTGGCTCACGCGGCTTCTGGAACCCAGTTTTCCGTCTACGGCCCCTTTGAGTCTCTTCCCGACGACTTCTTCTCGACAGCAAACCGAGTTCTTGTTTTTGCAGGTGGAGCAGGTATTTCATACGCTCTTCCTGTCGTTCAGACCCTTGCAAAAGCCGGTATCTCTCATAAGCTGGTTTGGGTGCTCCGAAACAAGGCAGGCGTCAGTGAAATCGAATCGCGTCTGTCTGAAACCCCCACTGACATTTACATTACCGGACAGGACCCCTTCCAGGGAGAGGGCGTCGTCTACGCCAAGGACGCCGAGGGAACTGCTGGTCTTCTGTCAGAGGAGATGGAGATGGAGGAGATTGGACAGGGCGATGAAGGTAGAGAACGAGATGACCTCGGTGACCTCCTTTCCGAGGACGAAGGAAGCAGCAGCCAAGACAGCAGCAAGGGAGCCCGCAAGAACAAGGGCAAGGATCAGGATCAGGAGAATGGAAAGCGGGAAGCTGCCCACAGCATTACATACCACGATGGCCGCCCGCAACCTGCGGACACGGCCAGTGCCTTTTTCCTCAACAGAAGCGCCGCTGAGGGCAAATGGATTCTTGCATGTGGCCCCAACGGTCTCGTCATGACTGCTGAGCAGGCTGCCAAGAAAACCGGAGTTCGGTTCTGCAACGAGACGTACTCCATGTAAGTAAAAGGCGGGATTGGAAATCGGCGTTCAAAAAATATTTATATCTGATAGAAACAGGCGGTTTTGTTAAATAAATTATCATTAGCTATAGATAGGGTAAAATTAGAGATACATACTAATTTTTTCTCATATGCGAATCACCAAGATGATCATGAGGGGGGTTGTAGTGTGAGTTGTTCTGTTTGGTTCACATCACTGTTGAAGCGTCGTGTCACCAAGGAGTTGGCGTGATCAGCCCCGCTGGCGCTTTCTCGCAAGTGTTATGCTGTAGTCTTCCGGACTACTACACCATGGTCATTTCCCGCAGCTTTCCAGACAACAGGTCCTCGTAGTTGTACTCATAGGTCTGGACGATTTCCAGAGGCCACTGGAGGTAGCCATGGAATTCCCCAGGAATGTGATCCATGATGTGGAGGACGTCGTCTGACGAGCGATCTGCCCACCAAAAGAGAATGTGCCACATGTGAGTATATGCTGCGTAGTAGCAAATGACCATAAGAGCGTAGGGGTTTGCGCTGTTTTTGAGCTCAGAGAACTCCGGCTGCCAGTAAGTGCACCAGGCCGAGAAATGTGCCACACTATGATTGGTGATATCCATGTTCAACAGCTGGACGAGAGAATTGATTTCCTTGGTGAGGATGCCCTTGATTCGACGTTTTTCTGTGTGTGTGTATTCCGTGTTCAGCTCCACCAAGTCGACAATCTCCCAGAGGGACTCCTCTTTTGGCAGCCTGATGCATCCTTCGTCAGGCGCTTGGAATGGAGGGAAGCTTTGTTGCTCTTGTCCGGTTATAATCGTCAATATCATGCGCAAGTTCCGGACTATGGAGAAGAGGTCTGAGCCGCCATCGAAGTTTGCGAGCGGAATCAGAGGGCCGAGTGACATTGCAACCAGATAGATGACGACAGAGGTCACTAAGACAGCCTCACAGTTGGCCATGTCCGACTCCATGAGTTCCTTCTTGTATTCTTTAAGCGTTTCTGTGAACTCGATAAGGAGTCTTTCGGTGACACGGTCTTCCAGAGGTACGTAGCCTCCCACTTTGTTCATGTCGGGTAATCCCTTAGAGGTGGGGTGCTCTGAGCCGTCGTGGAGAAGATAGGTGGATTTTTGGCTGTTCTTTCCGAGGTGTAATGTCGCAAAGGTCATGGCAGCCCGTTTGAGAGCTGGACTTCTGTTTGACAGTGCCGGAACGTTCCCCATCCATATCGAATCTTTCGCGCCACTAGCTGCGCAAAGAATCGGGTTGCTTTCCTGGAAGTAGAAGCGCAGAAGTTCCAGTTCGCTCATGTTGAGGCCCAACACCTGAGCCATGGAGGTGGGTCTGATTTTGTGCCTGGGTACTAGTACACCCTCTTTGTCGTTCTCCTCTTCCTCGTCGGTCTCCACGTCTACCCACTTCCTGCGTCGGTAGCATCGAGGTATGAGATATGAGGGCTCTTCGTCGGTGTCGGAGTCGTTGGGGCCGTCTCGGTCGATGTCATCGTACTGCAGTCGTCTGCTCTCGGACGAGTCCACTCCGAATTGCGTGAAGAGCGTTGTGGCGAAGGCCTCGGGTGATCTTTGACGATTATGAGAGCCGCAAATGGGACTGCCCGAAGAACTGCCGCTTGCTCTCAGAGGGTCCACGTCAACATCTAGGCACTCGTTGAAAGGGCTAGGCGGTCCTCCGTAGAGGGTCGGCTTGTCGTTCATGGTAAAAAGATAATGAAGCAGCTAGTTGCAAAACAGCAGTGGTTGAATTCCTCTTTTGTGTTCACTTCCGCCTGTCCTGATCGGCTATCCTTCTTAAACGTTGTTTGTATATGTCTCACGGCTTTTATCGAGGTGTCTGACTGCTGCTGTTGCTGCTGCTGCGTGTAAGGGCTAGCGGATCTTATGGCCTCCTAAAAATGAACAAGAATGATTGTCAAGCAAATGCCAATGAGAATATGAAGAAACAAAGAAAGTCGGGCTTGCACCGTAGGGTTACATCCGAAACATTACCGAGTCCTGCCTGCGCTGTCAAGCTGTCAAAAGACGTTGAATGGTATTGTTCGAGCACGATACAACGTTCCTGCGCGCATTCTATTAAACGTACCGTGCCAGTAGCTGGCACCGATAGCTAATACCGATAGTTGCATGTATGGGCTGCTGGTGTATTGATACCTCTGGTAGAGGATCTTGCTTATTATAATAATCACCGGTAGCGTCTCCGCAAGCTCGCCCACATTCAGAAAATTCCACGACACTAACATGGAGAGGGGACGAACCCTGGAAATAATTCGGACGGGGCAAGGTCTCTTTTGGCTTTCGAATAGCTGCGTCCGGCTTAACCTAATTGATGGGTGATTGGCATTCATAAAAACAGGCGCCAAATGCTAAGCCCGCAGGTTGGGGGCAATTCGATGAAAGATTGCGGTTGGCAGAAGCTTGTAGATGGATCCAAATAAGAGGAAATTCCGCATGTTTTTGAGCAGTCCGCCGCCATTCGCTATTGGATCCACCGCCCGCCCCATGTCTTACTCCCTCATCAAGTTAGTCCCGTTTGCGGGAGCGACAAGGTGATAACAAGGTGATTATCCGTGATACTAATTACTGTAGTCTAACAAAGAGCTGGATCAGTTAGCGAGCAAAGTCGCACATTCGCACAATTGATACTATAAAGGGGATGCTAACCGAACTGGTTTCCCCGAATTGGGATGTGGCTTACCCCAGCCAGCATATGTGTTGACGAGCTTCATCCTCGATAGCGGACATAACACAGGCCGCTCAAGACCTATCGGTGCCAGGTACAGTGTGAAGTTAATGTGTTTTGTGAATTAATCTTAAGGGAAGCAACAGGAGGTTTCATATGCTTGACGTGGAACGATATGTGACTGTCTGTTTTGAGAGGTATCACGCTCCTGGCGCCATCTCGGAAGTGACTGCTCTATCGTAAGGCATACAAGGACCAGCAACCTACGGCTGAAATACAAGCGCCTGGGAAAGTCCAAATGTATTAATGCATCAGGACCAAGAAACTTTTGGGTTTCCGAGAAGACCCCGTTGTTGGAGAAGGCAGCAAATGGTCGACAGGGTTGTCAGATCGGGCTAGAAATGTGGAAGAACAACTGAAACTTTTGGCAAATTCGTTTCTTTTACCTCACTCGAAGCGGTTGCTGCTCACGCAAAAGAGAGAGTGCTGGGAAGAAGTCGTGGAGTGGGCCGCAGCACAGCATAATCTTTGGAGGTTGTTTCGTCTTAAACTTTCGCTTGTGAAACCAATAGCTATAAACACCTGCATTACGCTCGAGACGCTTCTCAAATACAATGGCCCTCTCCCTCTTTACACACGCAACAAACTATTCACTGGTTCGTGTCTTTTTAAACCAGATGGGCTGTAATTACAGTAATTACTTCTGAGTCTCATTTGCCTCTTCCTGGGTAACGGCACATGGTCTAAATGATTGAAGGCGCATAATTTATAGATGGCGCTATCATGTAACTCGTTGAACCAACGGCTACCATTCCTATTTGAAGTTGACTTCATTCATCGAGTGCATCCTCTTGCTTGCTCGGAGGCACCGCTCTCCAGTTTCTAGAGTCTTGCTGACGTAACGGGCCGTGTCGCTGGCAGCCTCTGACAGCAAAATGGGATGTTTCGACAAGGAGCTCTCCAAGTTTGCCCCTTGACAAGTGGGTGTAAAGTTGACGCTAAGCCTGGTATGGTTGTAACTTCCGCTAGTGATGCATTAGAGAGCTTTTAAATGTTGATATGCTGGTGTACGGCAGAGTGGCATCTCTATGATAACTCGGGTAAGTTGGACTTGCACCCCGGTGGATAGATGTACACCTTCGAACTGTATCGGCCCTGCAGAAAAATGCGGAGAATTATTGTGCTGAGTTGCTCACTGGACTGTGCGGATTGGTCGCTATCGTCTGTAGAGCTTTGTCGGTGTCGTCGTGGTAGAAGCCGTCGCGGCGGAAACCTCCGCTATGACCCGCAAACGCGCGCTCATAACAAGCAATCCAACGCCCGTATACTTGCATGCCATCACGAGCAAATACACTGTGGAAACCCGCAAAGTAACACCATCGTCCATCACGCGCTTCTCGTGCTCTCGCAAGTACATGTCTATGGAGTAGGTACTGAAGACAGCGATAGAATGCTGTAGGCATCTTGACGACTGGCACAGGGGCTATGAGAGGGTGAAGGAGAAGATTGAGAGCTGTTTAGTGTATAAACGTGGAACTGAATCGTTTGTACTTGATCAGAGTATGCCAGTCTGGTTCTACATGTGGTTGACAATGACGACGCGTTGACAATAGTCGGTCACGCGATGAAGTCTCGCTTAGCTCAGTCTGAGGTAATTGTAGCTACAAGCGGTAGTTTTAGTTGAGAATAGTGAAGCTGAGGAGTGTGTACATGGCCATCGCCACCCCACAGGAGTGTTCCTCAGCTGTAGCCAGTCTGCTTTCAGCTGATATCGTCGACGATGCTCTGCAATGGTTGATACAGCAAAATGGGGAAGTTTTATGAGATGATCCGCCCAGGGGTAGGCCCTGCATGGCCAGGTACCACTTGTAGGACCTTCCAGATGGACGAACCACGTTGAACTGGGGCGTTATGGTCGTTAATATCAAGAAGTATTTAACGGAGCGATGAGTCCATGATCTAGAGACATCAAGGATAACGAGTTCCTTCTCTCCATCGACCACCACACCCTCACTGTTCTGAAATGAAGTTCAGCGCCATTCTCCTCTCTCTTGCTGCCGTCGCAGTCGCCTCTGTTGCCGAGCCTGTGGCCGAGCCTGTTGCTGCCGCTGAGCCCGTCATCACCCCCGCCGCTGAGGGTCCTGCCGACATCCACAAGCTCAAGGAGATGATCCACGACAAGAAGTGTGCCAAGGTGGCCCACAAGTGTCCTCCTCCTCCTCTCAAGTGCGTCACTGTGACCAAGACTGTCAACAAGACCGTCACCAAGACTGCCCAGGCTAAGAACCAGTGCCAGACTCCTCAGCAGAAGAAGTGCAGCAAGCACGGCTGCTAGGTTTGAAAACGATGACTTTTGTTTCACTTTCCGACCAGCTTGCTTGTGTCTCTTTATAATCTACAATATATCTCTCAATACATATGCCTGTTGTTATACATGTATAAGATTCAGAAATTGAGCAGTTCCGTCCGGGATCAAACTCACACAGCCATCAAAAAACTATTTGTACAAGTACAACGTGCAATTGTATGTACGGAATACCGGTACTGTACTTGTACCTGTACCTGTAGAACATTCCAGTCTTATTTGTACTGTACTAGACAGCTGGTAGTTTCGGGAACTTACATCAGAAGTACGACAACCACAAGTAATCCGGTTCACCTCAAGGCATAATCTCAGGGGTAAACAATAATGTCACACCCCGGCACCCGATATGATATACAACACGACATTGCCTGACTCGCGTCTCGGATGTGAAACGAATGACACTTCGGATGGCCGTGCGTGCACCTGTGCTGGATCTGTAACCTCCGTTTGTTATGATCACTGCACGTGTTTACGGACACTTTTGCTGTGAGAAGAGTATTTATAGACTAAGTGTGTATGCTTCTTAACTCGCTTGTATTAATAGATGAACAGTTATTATGTCAGGAATGTTGGGCAGTTCACCTGTCACGACGAATGCCATCTCCACGGAGCACCGTATTTGTAACAGGTCCATGACGTACATACGTACAGTACCGAGTAGTATGACATTTGACAGCTCCCGTCTTTCCGTGGGACCAACCGTACGAGCACGGAGTGTACAAGTACGAGTACATACTGTAGCTATCGGCACCTTACTGGTGGTGTGTTCGACGTGAGGGCGATTCTGCACATTGCTTCTTTGCGTCTCCAGTAGGTGGGCCGTGTTTATCGATACAGCACGCGAAAAACAGACGTGACTAAGTTACGTCTCGGACGAACTTAGAGGTACTAGTAGGTTGGTGCGGATCTACCATTGGTCTAGTGAACCGAATGCACATCCCGATGACCCCCCGGCTAGAGAACCGGTGGGTACAGTAGTTTGACAGGTTCAGCGGGTTGCTACCACTGATAGTTCTTGAACAAAACATGAGCGTTGAAGCAGGGAAGGATGTGGTGCACACTCTTTGCGGTTGTCTCACTCCACGCGTGTCCCACGTTATGCGGCATTCTAGAAACTGTGGTTAGCGAAAGAATGTATCGGAGGTGGCTCAAGGTTCAAAACAGAATAACACTACAGTACGAGTGGTTTAGTTGCACTGTTCCTTTTCGGACACGGGCTGGTCTATGAATTGATAGCACGAGGAAATTTGACATTAGGCTGTATAGTTCGTCAGGGGTAGCGTCAAATGAAATAGACGTGAAATTTCTTGAGAACCTCACGGGTAATATGTACGCAAGCACTCCACTACTTCCAATCCTTTGCGGGAGCTTGTTTTAATGCCTCAGTGCATTGCCAAGAGCTATATCGGAGAACATGAAATGATCCCATCGAGACCGTGGGTGCTTGTCGCATGCGGACAGAGGGGGAAAGACCGTGTTCAATGTGCGAGCCGTTGTCGTGGCTGGTAAGGTTCTTGCACTAACCCAAGTGGGGGCTCGAAAAGGATGCAAGCAGAGCCAGCAGAGTAGCGAAGAGGGGAGCAGAGTTTGAGAGTCTCAGATTCCCGAACCCGAATTGGCAAATTTACACACGTTGTACATCAGTGTTACACTACGTGGACAAACATGCAGCCTTCGACGGTCATTTCTCTGCGATCATGCTCTCCATACTCTCCACCTAGTGGCGTGCATTTTCGAGCTCATCCCTCGCGTTCGCTAGACGCTTGGCATGCATAAGCGAGATGAACTCGGTGAGTCGAGTTCAGACCCGATTGCTAGGCTGGATCCCCACAATTGGAGATGCAAGCATATGGGTAGCAATCGAGCCCCAAAAGTATTCTTTTTTTGCCAGCCACTTACCCCCCTTGTAGTTCCCGACACGGCAGCCCCCCACAATACAAGCTCAGAGTTGTGCATTGCTGATCAGCCCTTTGGAATGCAGGACGTTGTTTTTAGCACTGAACGTTGTCACGACACGAAAGAAAGACAGAGAAACATGCAGCGGATGCAGGGTGTAGTTTGTCAAGGAGAAAGTCTGAGCGGGGTGGGGGAAGGAGCGTCATGGAGCACTATAAAGACCCGTGCCGTCGCCCTCTCTTCTTGTTCTTTATCCATTGATCAACACACTCGTTTTTACACACACATCAACAATGAAGTTCTCCGCCGTTCTCCTCGCCTCTGCTGCCGCCCTTGTCTCCGCCAAGAAGTTCACTCTTGTCGCCATCCGATCTGGCTCCGACATCCAGAACTCCCCCATCGTCTCCGATGGTAAGAAGCTCGTTGTCGGTGACGGAGGAATCCCCACCACCTACGAGGTGAAGGACGGTGTCCTCTACGCCAACGACAAGGCCGTCCAGTTCGGCAACGGTGCCACCATTGAGGATGGCCCCGGTCAGGGAACCGACGGTGTTACCGTTGATGGCCAGGACCACCTTTACGTCCCCAACTACACCTGGACTGCCTGCGCCGCTCAGGGCCGAGCCTACAAGTACACTGTCTCCTCCTCCGAGGACTGCAAGCAGGGTGCTACCCCCTTCGCTCCCCGAGTTATGTGGGCCGATGAGGACTCCTCCGAGACCGCTGCTGCTGCCAACGGCACCGCCGTCACCAAGACCGGTGTTGTTACTGCCCAGTCCACCCAGCTCGTCACCATTACCTCTTGCGAGGATGACAAGTGCCACAAGCCCACCGCTGCCCCCGCCCCCGGCTCCAACAACGGTGCTGTCGTCTCCCAGATCGGTGACGGCCAGATCCAGGCTCCTCCCTCCGCTGCTCCCGAGCAGGCCAACGGTGCTGCCGCTCTCGGTGTCTCCGCCGCTGCCGCCGGTGTTGTTGCCGCTGCCATGCTTTTCTAAGCTTGGTGTGATGTACACTTACTGATCATGATATCCTAATACATTTATAAAAAGTACTGTACCTTTGCAGAAATAACCGTACTGCACTTGTAGAATGAGTAGAAACAGCAATTTTTTCTCCAAAATGGCACTGTATACTGTCGTCTTCGTGAACAGTTCGCGTCCATATTGTGTGTCGAACACCGTTCATTGGCTCTGGGTCGCCGAGTTCTGGTAATTATAATACTTGCACCATAAGTCATAACAGTCATTCCAGCATGGTACACAAGTAGCTAATGCCTATAAATCAAAACAACAAATGATAAGTCGCGTCGAAACGCGATCAAAACCTTTCGTACACTATGCGCACAATCACAATAACTATTACTAATACATTAATATTACATATTCCTCGCTCGAATCGATTCCAAATACTCCTTTCTACTCCTTGCTAGACTTGGAGGAACGTCTGTTCTTCTTGTCCTTGGACTTCTTGCTCTTCTTGGGAGACTTGACGGGTTCGGGTTCGGGTTCGGGCTCCTCGTCCTCCTCGTCCTCCTCGTCCTCAATAATATCCTCAACGGCCTCCTCTTCAGCCTCTTCCTCAGCCTCCTCGACCTCCTCGACCTCCTCGGCCAGAGCAGCGGCAGCCACGTTGGCAGCCTTGCTCTCAAGGTACTTGTTCTTTCGGCTCTGGTAGTCGATGAGCTTCTTCTGGTACTCAATCTGGTAGGGCTCCTTCTCGGCGTCGGACAGCTGACCCCAGAGCTCGGCCACCTCGTTGGCCATCTCCGAGTTCTGGAGAGGAGGCTCGCCTCGGCCCACTCGGGCGGCTCGAATCTCGGCCCGCTTCTTGGTGGAAAAGGCCAGGAAGACGGTCATGGGCTTCTTGGGCATGTTGGGGTCCACCACTCGCTTCTTCTTGATACGGCCGGTGGGGGTGAGCTCAACCTCGTCCCGGAATCGCTTGCCATTGGACAATTCCTCGCTGAGGGTGATGTCCACGTTGTCGGGGCTCCATTTGTCGACAAACGCCCTGGTTTCCTTGTTGTCGAGGCCCCGGGTGTGGGCGACGCACTCGACCAGTCGCTGCCAGCTTTCGGTCGCCACGAGCGCGGCCACCTTTGCACTCTCGGTGAGCTCCGAGCTCAGAAATTGCACGGTGGCGGCGTTGTCGTGCAGGGTTTTTGTGTTAGTGATGTCGCTGGGCGTGTAGTAGATTTTTGTTTTAGCCATGGTGTGTGGAGGTCTTTTTGGACGAAAGGTGTGTGACGCGTAGGTGGAAGAGTTGGGTCAACAACAACAGGGGGTATACAGTTTGACTAGTTGACAGGCTAAAGAATGCTGAAGAATGTGAAGCAAAGTTAGTTGGGTGCGTGCTCAAACTAAAGTTTCAGTGGCATGGGGTGGCTGGAAAGAAAGGAGGGGGAAGAGCGCGAGTTAAGAGGCAGGTGGTACGATAGTGAGAGACAAGAGGAGGAGACAAGCGGAGGAGACAAGAGGAGACCGTGTTACACGTTCGGCTGGCTACAAGTATCGTAGCACCCACCGTGCTGTCACAGTCGCGTGCTGCATGTTTCTCTGTTTCTGTATACACGCGTTTCCCAATTGGGTCCACTCAAGCGGCGGCGGCTCCACGAAAGATTTTACTGCTTTTATAGTGGTCGGCTGGTGTTTTTTTTTTCAGGCGAAAAGCTGGGAGTCTTGTACGTACCGGTGGGTATTACCCCGTTTCGCAGTCGCCCTGCCTTACGTTCTCCTTCTTTCTACAGGTGGTGGTACACGCTGGAGATGGACACGCTACCGAGCTACACCGTGTGCACCGCGTGTGGGTCGTGTTTAGATGAGAGGTGCTCATTATCATGACTCTCGGTCTGCCGCTTTAAACTAATGGCCGAAGGTTAGTGGCTGTAGGCAGGCAGAGGGGGTGGTTTGTTTTGTCGAATTAGAGTTGCATCAACAATCTTCAACTAACGGAACCGGCAGGAACATGCGGGTGCTGGGCCCTTTGGACCAATGGGAGGCCTCGCTTCGGCGCTCTTGTTGCAACCCTGATAGACAAAACAAAACAAACCAAAAGACGTTAACAAGCGCACCAGCCAAACATGGCACAAGGCCGAGCTCGCCCCCTCGTAAGTAATTTTGGGGACATGATGGAGCAATAGGGGTTCCAAGGGGGGGTAGGAGAGGGTGTGTTTCAAGCGCGTGTACCCTCGTACACATTGTGCTCGCGACCTTACATTCCCATATGAGGGGCTCGTAAAAGGGCTATGGACTGATCCTCTGCTCTCAGCTCATACTATCGGCTCTTGCGTGTCCCCTGTCCTGTCCCTGTCCTGTTGGTGCATCGCTGAAACTCGTATTCATGACACTTTTGTCCCAACTTTGGTTAGATACGAGGCACGGCACCCGGACGGGACGCGCGCTCCGAGAACACCAAAGATCATAGGAAACAGTACAGTAACAGCAATTGGTATTGTCAATACATCTTGCTAATACATCTTGTTGTTGGTTGTAGTCGTGCTGCTTGCACTACTCGAACTACCGTCCTTCCATCCACCAAAGCCACCCGATAAGGGCAGATTGGACTGACTCACATCCATGTGCATAATCGACACTCTCCGGCCTTAATACGTTGAGGCATACTGAGCTGATAGAGAAAGGCTGGACATTCACCAAGGAAGTTAATCGGGTCGTACCAGGGCGAGCACGATACAATGAGTACCGTACACACGGACCAATGGTGGTAATTTATGGCACGGAACTTCGGCAACAGCATCTTCTTGACAGTGTAACGCTCAAGACGGTTACAGTATGTGTCGCTTGCTTCGTGTGTCCTCAGTAATCTAGACTCGAAGCTCGCTGATAATAGCTGCGTTATTATAGAGAGTGGCATTCGAAGAGCAGGGCCTTGAAACAGCCCAGACCGAGCCACAGGGGCTTCGCACTACTCGTAGCTACGAAATCGATGGCAGGACTGCCAGTACAACTCGGTACCACCAGAACCAATCCTCTCACTTGCTGTCCAGGCAGATCACCGTCCATTAGACGCTTCCGTCGGTCCAATAGTTACCCCATGTGGCCAACCCCTCAAACCCAACGAACGGGGGAGCATGTCTTAGTTCGAGGCTACGTCACATGTTGCCCCAAATCATCTCAGCCTCCAGCCAGCCATTTAAAGTCCCGGTTTAGAGCTTCGTGGTGTCACCGAGGGTCTGAGTGGCGATGAGCCATACTTCAGGCCATTTAGAATAGTCGAAAGTACCATGTTTATCACTATCTACCCTTCATTTATGACATCGCTATGATTGCTGCTCCCTGTCGGCCTGCCTGATTGCCGCGTATCATGGGACCACTGCCTGCTGGTCACTGCACAACGTGATGTGTGGACCCAAATTCTATCGCCGATAAGCCTTCAGTTGCGCCAGTTTCCCCACAGCCTCGTGCATGGCTTGCTGGCCTCAAGAAAGGTATATAAGGGCCCCCGTCTTCCACTTTTCCCTTCTTCTTCTTTCCCCAGAGGCGCTTCATCATCCCGATGGAGCAACCCCATCTCCCTCCGGCTCCACGCCGGTTGTGATTCATCGGAACATCATAATGTGGATACGCGCTATTCGGATCATCATTATTACGGAACGGAAACATCACGGAAACATTACGGAAACATTACGGAAACATTACGGAACGGAAATATCGGATCAAAATCACAGTTCAATCACAACAGCCCCAAATACTACGGAAACATACGGTAAAGAGCTGCAAGACAGCCGCTACGCAGAAGATTTCGCATCGCAAGTTGACTAAACAGCAAAGAGCCATAAAAGCCTGCAGCCTCGTGTGCTACAGTGCCAAAGCGCCACCGACCGACCCCGCCTCGAGCCCGTGTCTCGACGCACCCTTGAGCAAGACTGAGCCCGTGTCTCGTCTTGAGAGCCCGTGTCTCGCAAGAATTCCAATATGAGCCCGTGCTCTCATATCGAGCCCGTGTTCTCGACTTTGCATTCCTAAGATGAGCCCGTGTTCTCATACTCGAGCCCGTGATCTCGACTCTTTCCTATGAGCTCGTGTTCTCATTTCGAGCCCGTGTTCTCGCATTGTCCCCCAAGTGAGCTCGTGATCTCACCCCGAGCTCGTGTTCTCGGAACATGTCCGCTAGATGAGCTCGTGATCTCATCGCGAGCCCGTGCTCTCGCCTGTTATTACTTGTTCCAATATGAGCCCGTGTTCTCATATCAAGCTCGTGTTCTTGACTTTGTCGAGCCCGTGTCTCGTCTCGAGCTCGTGTTCTCGAAGTTGGATTTGGACCGGACGGAAAGTTGATGGGGAGAAGTTGGATACGCGCAGTGCAGCCTGATCTACCCTGGATTACGGCGAAGATGGAAAGACCGCAACCGAGGCCGCCGAAAGAGCCAGAGCAAAAGTTAGTGCCGATGACCCTTAGAGCAAGATCCGTGGAAGTTTCACAGTGGGATAAAAAGAGCCGTTGCCTGTCGGATTACATAGTATTTAGGAGGACGTAGGCTGGAACGCCGAACCTCCGGGGCTAATACGATTGGACTATTCAGTCCCATCCCCATAATCTCAGACTCGTAGGTGGTTGTACAAGAACAGTAGGCTGAAGTGAATCAATTACTCAATGCATTTCATCACATCACATCATTAATGTTGTTTGTACTGTATATCGTGACATTCGAATTTTTTTTGTAGCTATTTGAAAGGGTCACCTTCCCAATACATCTCTTCGATGCACTTGTACTGTACGTTACTTGTGCACTCCCTTAAAGACGAACCCCTCATGAATAACGAATACTTGTTGCATAAATAAGTGTCTATATATCTTACAGGTCGTCAAAGGTGGGCAGATCGACCTTCCGCTTCTTGTTCTTCTTGACCATGTCCTTCCAGTCGTCCACAACCTCCTTAGTCTCCTCCTGCTTGAGATCCTTGGCGTCCTCAAAGTCCCGCTTGATCTTCTCGTTAATGACTGTCTGCTTCTTCTGGTGTCGTTCAGACTTCTCCTCCTTCTTCTGCAAAGTTGTGGACCAGGCTCGGTTGGCCTTCTGAACGTCGTTCTTGGACTTGTGGACCTTCACCTTGGTTCTCAAAGCCTCTTTATGGGTCTCCAACTCCTTGAGTCGGGCCTCCTCCTTGGCAGGGTTCTTGTAGGAGTATGTGTCGAAATCAATCTTCTCGCCCAGCCATGTGTTCTCGGGCTTCTCGTTGTCCTTGGACCGAAGCTCAGGCATCTTGGGTAGACGTAGCAGGCCGTAAGAGGCTGCCAAGCCTGGAAGATCCAAAGACTGGATTCGGAAGATGGACTGAGCAACATGCTTGGAGTAGAATCGAACAAACGACACAAACGACAGGAGAGCCTGGTCGTGACGCTGTCGGTCCTCCAACACCCACTTTCTCAACTTGGCATACAGCTCTGTAGCCTCCTGGTCGAGTTTTTCTCCTTCCAACTCGGAACCGGGCCCAGTGTATGGTCGCAGTTTCACTTTTCGAACTCTCTGGAGATCCACGTACTCCTCTTCTCGTCCCTTATGCAATAGTACAATGGCCTGACCCTGTCGTCCAGCTCGGCCTGCTCTTCCACTTCGATGCTGGAAGGTGTCAGCATCAGAAGGAGGATCCAGCTGCAGAACAAGATCGACCTCGGGGATATCAAGACCTCGAGCAGCAATATCTGTAGTCAACAAAATAGCCTGGGCTCCAGTCTTCTGGTACTTGTTGAGAATCTTGATTCGGGTAGATGGTGGCAGCTTTCCGTGAAGGCCGTAAATCTCGTAGGGATCCTCCCGGCCCTCGTTGAGATGTGAAAACATAGACTGGTAGTATGTCACAGCGGCACATGTGGGCAGGTACACAATGGCCTTTCTGTAGGGGTAGATGCTGAGCAGATTGAGAGCATAAGCCAGCTTCTCCCGAGGCTCCAACACGGCATAGGATAGGCCCAGCGACAGAGGAGTCTTTTGTTCCTTCTTTCCGCCGACCTTGACGACAATCTTGACGGGGTTTCGCAGACCAATCTTCACCAGTTGCTGGATGGCGTCTGTGATAGTGGCAGAGAAGAGACCTGTTCTTCGCTGCTTGGGCAGAATGTTGATAATCGATGTGATGTCTCGTCCAAAGCCGAGGTCAAGAAGTCGGTCGGCCTCGTCCAGAACCAGCGAGTCAAACGCAGTAGTCTTGACCTGGGGAGCACGTAGCAGCTCCAGCAGTCGACCAGGAGTGGCAACGATGATTTGAGGTTTGTCTCGAAGGAAGTTCTTCAGGTCCATGTGAGAGGGTAGATCTCCACCCAGAATGAGCTGACCACGGATCTTCTTGGGCATGGTGGGTGCAGCCTTTCCCTTCTTCTTCTTCTCCAGGATGATTTTGTCGCTGGCATCTGCCTCGGGGCAGCCCATCTCCAGAATGGACTGTAGCACTTCGTAGGTCTGTCGGGCTAGCTCTCGGGTAGGAGAGACCACCACGGAGTAAACCCGGCCAGAAACAGTGGGCCCTTCTTTCAGAAGATTCAGCATTCGCTGGATCAGAGGAACCAGAAAAGCAATGGTCTTTCCAGAGCCAGTGACGGCCTCGACAATCACGTCCTTGTTGCCTGCAAACAGAGGGATAGCAGAGGCCTGAACGGGGGTCATGTCGGTGAAACCAAACTGCTCCATGGTATCGATGAGCCATGGCTCAACGGGTAGGTCTTTCCAGTCGGTAGACATTGTGTTTTGTGTAATGCGAGCGTAGTTTGTCTTGTTTCCTCCCTGACCTTTTTTTTACTTCCCACCAAATTATTTCAATTAACCTCACCTTATGCAGCTGAGATGCAAACCCACACTCCCAACTTAGTGATGAAAAATTCCCAGGCTCGAATCTTGTCATGGCTCTGATAGCTGCATTAAAACGGCTGATATCCGCTCCCAAAGCGACGCCAACGACCCGACGACTTAAGTTCACGCCACACCAAGTTGCCAGAATGGCCGAGTATCAAAAATGGACTCGGGCGGACCTCATCAGACGCATTTTTGAGCTGGAGGGTAAGGACCCCAGTGCGGCTGCCGGAACTGTGCCAGACATGCCTGCTAAGCCTTCAAAAACCAAGAGATTCGAGACGTACGACATTGGCAAGTACCCCGTTCGAAAAATCGCGCTCCGCTTTTCCTATCTCGGCTGGAATTATGGAGGTCTGGCTGTCCAGCATGAAGACACTCCCCTGCCTACCATTGAAGGAACCATTCTCTCTGCCATGCAGAGATGCAGACTGATCCCCGAGGAGGCCACCTTGGGTGATCTCGACTTTAGCAGATGTGGACGAACCGATCGAGGAGTGTCTGCCTTTTCTCAGGTTATTGCTCTGAACGTGCGATCCAAGATGTCTCCTGAGGACCAGAAGGATCCTGCTAACGACAATAAGGAGCTCAACTACATTCATATCCTGAACCAGCTTCTTCCCCCAGATATCAGAGTCTACTCTGTGGCTCTCAGACTTCCCGAGGGCTTTGACGCCAGATTCTCGTGTGAATACCGACACTATAGATACTTCTTCCACAAAGGCGATCTGGATATCGGCCTAATGAGAGAGGCTGCAAAGCTGTACCTGGGTGAGCATGACTACAGAAACTTTTGCAAGGTGGACGGATCCAAGCAGCTGGCTCACCATAACCGAGTCATGCTGGAGGCCGAGATTGAGCAGCTTTCTGACGACATTTACTACTTCAACCTCAAGGGCCGAGCTTTCCTGTGGCATCAGGTTCGATGCATGATGGCTGTTCTTTTCTTGGTTGGTCAGAAGCTCGAGAAGCCAAGCGTGGTGACTGATCTTTTGGATCCTCACAAGTACCCTGGACGTCCCGTCTACGACATGGCTCATGACGTTCCTCTGGTTCTCTACGACTGTACATTCAAGGAAGATATCGAGTGGATCACCCCAAACCCCAATCCCCAAGAACGAATGGAGAACTCAAACTTCAAGCAATGGCATGATGTCATGCTGCAGAGCACTCTCAGTCTGGCCATGATGAAACACCTTGCTGAGCGAACCGGAAGCGAACGAACCTTCCCTCGAGCCGAAGATTGCGATAGCGATCGAGTGGCGGTGGTGAATGGCTCTGGAAGCTTCATGCGAAAGATTCCTTACATTCCCATCAGCCAGCGAAAGATGCTCGACACTCCCGATGTGACCAACGAAAAGTGGAGAAAGCGAAAGGAGTCTACGCAATAGAGAGAACCAACACACCATCATCACCACCGTCATCTTCTCAAGTATAATCTAATGAAGCATTTAAATATATAATTTATACAATCGTGAGACGTCTCAGTGAACATGCCGTGTCTAGAATTATTCGTAGGACTTGAACTACCCGTCAGGGTCGGGAACAATCCACAATTCATGTCACGACAGCCCCTATCAAGTCTGGTACCCTCCACATCCAGTCTAAAAATAACCAACAGCATGCAGCAAAGGCAGCTTGGGATGCTGCCCCTGCCACGAATCCATGATCCCCATGATCTCTGCGTCGAGGTCTTTGCTCTCCGCTAGACTCTTGGCCAGCTTCAAAATTCCTTGTGCTCCAATCACGGAGTCCTCATGGTTATCACGAATATCCACGTTGATAACATGCACGGGTCGCTGGAGCTTTTCTCCTCGCTCCATCAGGTCGTCGCAAACAGCCTCGAAACATCGCTCCTCACAAGTAAACACCACATCGAAAATGTTTCTGTGCTCCACCCAACGTTCAGGAGCCGTCTTGATCTTTCGATTTCGATCCAACATAGTCAGCAGGCCGTTGGCTGTGTACAATCGCTCATCTTGTGCGCTGAGCTCGTTATAAATATCATCGTATGGTGTTCCAAAGGCGTAAATGTTGGGCTTGTCGTACGCTGGTCCTGGCAGTCTCACCGCGCTTCCGGTTCCGTAGCTCTCCACGTCGAACCCAGCCTCCTTGAGAACCTTGTGAGCCTCCATTGATCGGTTCTGGTTGGACGCACAAACCGTGCACATCTTTAGTTCCGTCATGATGGTTGTGATTGTGCTTGTGTGCTATTGGTGTTGTGAGAAATGAGTGTGTTCGAATGAGATCGCAGAGAGTGTTTCGAAAATATCATGCATGGGGATAATTCAATTTTAGGTTGTCTTAGGCTACTGGAGCTATGCGACGACCAAAACTACATGTAACACTGTGAACCCATCCAACGATGTCTATAATGCCTACAGTGTAACTACTCGTACTGAATCCTGTTTTTACAAAAACATCGTCATTAATCTATTAATTCAATACCCTTGATAATCAGTCTAGTTGCCCTCAGCCTTGTACTTGATGAATCGCATCAGGTTCTGAGATGCAGCATCAGCGTCCTCCCGCAAACTGGGGTTCTGCTTCTTGTTAATTTTCTTGGCCATGTGTCGCACCTTGGGCAGCAGAGGCTCCAGTCGCTGCAGGTAGCCCTTGTTGACGAACACAGGCTCGTCATAGGGGTACTTGTCACCAAAGATGTCAAAGATCTTGTCGACGGCCTGCAGAGCAACCTGGTTCTGGGTCTTGGGGAGAGCCTCCAGAAGCTGAAGAAGGTACTCACTGACCTTCTCGACCAGAGCAATGGACTCCTGAGAGCCAGTCTTGCCAGCAGCCATAGCCAGCAGACCTGCCAGAGCCACAGCTCGCTGATGGTAGTCGGCAATCTCGTCGGCAGTGAGAGTCTCGGTGGCCTTGGTGACTCGCTCAATCTGGGCGAGAATGAAGTCGGACTGAGCGACAGACAGAGAATCAATCTTGGAGTCAAGAGCAGCAGCCACGGCCCAAAGAACACCAACGGCAGATGTGAGAGAGTCAATGGCAAGCTCGCCCTCGTACTTCTCAAGCATGGGGAACACGTTGTTCCACAGCTGCTGGGCAGCTCCCTGCCACTGCTCCGAGCCCTTGGTGGGCTCGTGAGATGCCATTGTCCATGCCAGGTTGTTGAGGGCAGCCATAGCTCGGGACTCCAGAGGAGGATAGCTGAGGGCCTTCTCGATGACAGCAGAAGCATCATTCTTGAGAAGGTTGATGGTGGAGGTGGCAGCAGCTCCTTCGGCGCCGTTCTTGTCTCCATGACCAAAGTCAATGTCCTGAGGGATATCAACCTCCATATCCTCGTCAACATCTTCAGGCTCCTCGGTCACACCAGACCAGGTGACCTGCTCGGAGATGTCTGTGATGAGCTCGAGAATGACCTGGAGGGCGTTCACGGTGGAACGGGCCTCAATGGCGTCCATATCCTTCTTGTCGGTGGCCACCACAGTTCCGTCCTTGGAGCCAGCATCCTGCTTGGCCTGCAGGTCGGCAAATGCAGAGTTAGAGTTGAAAATGATGAGAAGTCGCGACAGAATCTCGGACAGAGAGGCGTCTCGGGTCTTGGAGCCCAGTCCCTGGCTTTCGACGCAAATGTTGTAGTGCAGACCCCACACAAACACCTGGGCGGCGACAGGAAGGGTGGTGTCCTCGAGGTACGTCTTGTAGTCGAAGGGGATGGTTTTGTAAAAGTCGGGGTTGGACTCGGAGAAGGTGTAGAGGTACTCAAACGCGGCGGAGAGCACGGCGGCAGGGAACTTGGGGTGCAGCTCGGCCTTAGTCTTTCGCAGCTCCAAAAGAGCAGCCACGGTCTGGACGCCTGCTGGCGAAGAGGCAATGGAGTCGAAGATATCGTCGGCAGTCACGCCCATGTTGGTGAGAAGAGACAGAATGTTCTCGGTGAACTCGCACAGCAGGGTGAACTGATCTCCCTTGGGGATCTGCTGCGAGCCGTTGGCAATGTTCTGGCAGGTGGAAACAATGTTCTCCAGAGAGTTGGATGCAATGTTGATGATGTTCTTTCGGAACAAAAACACGGCCACGTCGTAGCCCTCCTCCAGCACAATGTTTCGCAGCAGACCGTACGACTCCATCACCACCTCTTCGGAGGCATCAGGCAGCAGCTTATCAATGACGGTCTGAATCAGCGACTCCTTGAGCAGCATCTGACGCAGCTTGGGGTCCTCCACCATGGCTGTGATCATACCAATGGCGGTACACTTGTCTGCGGGCTTGCCGCCGTTGAGCTTTTCCAGCAAGGGCAGAATCTTGGTGGTTCGTGTGTTTTCATCCTTTCGGTCATCCTTGGCGGCCTGGGAGGCCTTTCGGGCGATGGGGTTGTCTCGCTTGGTGTGCTTGGCTTTTCGCTTGATCTTGGCCATTGTGTTGTGTTTTTTTCAGGGTGTCTATGAGAATCTCTGATTCCTCGCAGCTGCACCAACTACACAATTTTTTAGACTCGTGCGTCTAGGAGGTGCTTATTAAGCGATGCCAGAAGGATGGGGTGGGAGAGTATGGGAGGGTATGAGAGGGGTGTTATGAGGTGTCTGGACAGTGGATCTTGACAGTCGGCAAGTCTTCCACTCAGAATCATGTGATGATATCCTTGTTGAACATTCTGTAGTCGCCCAGCTTACCGCAACAATCAATTCTCTTCGATTTATACACTCCTCCCCACCGCCTTAAACCCTAACCCTCAACATAGTCCTCGTGAACTGAAAAACTTAGCATAGCGAAAAAGGACAAGAAACGTCACCACACACAACTACACACAACATGCTTCGACTCCTGACCAGATCGCGAGCCACCCCCATCCGTGTAGTCACCCGTGCATACTCGACCCCCTCGGCGCCCAAGGTTCCCTCCAGCGTCGCTGCCGGAACCGTTCTCAAGGGCTGCAACGTGCGAAAGAACGGCCAGGACCCCGTTGCCCTAGAGGACTCGGAATACCCCCAGTGGCTGTGGGACATTCTTGATCCCGCCGCTCAGAAGGCCAAGCTTGAAGCCGACCCCGTGCGAGCCGCCCGAAAGGCCCAAAAGACCCGAGCCAAGGCCGTTCTCCAGGAGAACAACTTCATCTCCAAGATGAACAAATAAGCAGATCCGGCTCCATGTCTGCCCGGTCTTATGTAAATATGATGTATATATTGTTTGGTTTGGTGGAGCGAGAAGAGAGTAGCGGTGGAAGGTTCTTCGAGGTGGAGGAGTGTAGTGCTGGAGTGTAGAGGTGAAGTGTAGAGGGGTAATATCAGATACGATATCTCGATACAAGCACTCGACTACAAGCGAGTACGAGTGCTGAAGTACGAATGGCAGCCACCCTGCTAATCCACGTCCACAAGTTCTATACTGCTTTCACTTACCCCAGATCTGTACATTTAGATCCGCACACTCCATATCAGATCAACTTACCATATCACTGACGCCTCCAAACAAGTCAAACGAAATGGATTCTCTATGTACACCCGATTATTCCTTCTTATCGTCGGGGAGAGGACCGCCCTTGGGAATCTCAATCTTCTGGGCGTTGGCAAGGGCGGCCTTTCGAGCATCTATGCTCTCAGCAACCTCGGGGTCGATCTTGACGCCGGGCTTGAGGTTTCCGTCAATTGCCAGCTGCTCACTTTGTTAGTTCGGTGTAGGGATGCCAGCGGTTATATTTGGGTGGCTGGATCACTCCTTGTCGATGTCCATGATCTTTCCATCCTCGTTGTTGACCATACTCACATGATGATTGGCTTGAACCAGAAGTAGGCTGTGTTAGCTGATTTCGAATCGCAGAAAACTGTCAAATCACTCACTGGTCGATCCCATAATAATGCTGGCCACAATGGGCACGCTGTACTTGCTCCAGGCGGACATGTTGCTGTGAATGGGTGTGTAATATTGATGAACGGTTAGAATGCTCGGAAAACCTTGAGCAACATCGTGCCTCGAGAGCTCGTATCTAAGGCGTGATGCATCAAATACTGGGGTTAGGGGTCTGTGTTGGGCGGAAATGTTGGTGGTTATAATTGTATGGCGGTTAGTATGGCTCTACATTCTTTCTTCTATGAATAACGGCTGAGTTGTCTCCTTGCAACACGTCCTTTTTTGACCACTACGTTCACGTGACCCAATTTAAGGCGGATGCATGATTGGGTTCATGGTGAATGACAAACCAGTGTGAGAGTAGATAGAGGAGAGATTGGTATTCGATATTGATCGAGATGGAACGCTTCTCTGGGGTTTCAGATTTCAATACTGCTTGTGAAATTGGGAAATATAGTCATTGTCCTAGCAAACGTCACATTATCCATCGTAACTCGTCTGAAAATGCTCCGATCGAGTTTTTGACTAGATGGTTGAATTTCCCCGGATCGAGTCTTTTATTTGAAACCGTTTTATGTCTGGTTTAATGGTCCTTTGGTCCCATAGGATTGCCTGTAAGTTTCTCAGTGAACTCACGGGGTTGGCCCGACCACTTCAGTACAGTACGATACCTGGTATGTACTGTTCCAACAGCGTACACTCTAATTAGTTGACATTTTGTTGAGAAGAGATTGCTCCCAGGGTACCTCTCTCGGAGTTGCAGATATTCAAGGGCTATGAAAACTGGAACAGGCTGTAGAGTGCGATTTCTTCGTATTCAAATCACTTTGGTTTCATGGCTCAGGATGTTACTTGTAATTCTACAGTCCTCATTCTTCAAGTGCAGTCCTCATACAATGACGGTTGATAAGGAGAAGGATATAATGCTTAGATACAGGCTTAGCAGAAGTTGCATGAACGTACTCTGAATTGAAGAAAAGGAGATACGTAAGAGGGACACAATTATTTCTATACCACCTTGACTTGCTAAACCCCCCTAACAATCACCCTTTTCACCCTCCGTCACATGCACCTGACGCGCCGTTACTGCGAAACAGAACACTCTTTACCATGCGGTGTAGGGAATGACGCATTCAGCATTTTGCCACCGACATTTGAGTTTCCAAGATCCCTCACAAGAACCGTCTGCACTGCCATAGCTAGCGAGTACATGAGAGAGAGAGCAAAGTAGCCAGGGGTTGTACATGGTGTCTCCATGCCGTGGGGACTACGTGCGACAAACGAAGCCGAGTTCTTGCGCGTGTGCGGTCCGGTCGGGAAACTCGGCTCCGATCCCTCCGAGAGCTTACCCTTGTGCTCGCTCTTTCTGTTACCCGGCCGCATATTAAGCGACAGGAAATATTTACATATTTACTCCAAAGTTGCAGCCGCTAACCATCCAAACCCAACCACCTTATACGCCGTGCCAAACCAGGTGGATAACGGCACCACATTTTGTTGGCCATGCCATTTCTCAAGAATCTCGTCCGAATCACTCGTGACATCACCCGGGACTTGACCCGCACCGTCCACGAGACGTATGAATGCCTGGCTTTCAACATTTCGCTGAGATGTGAGGCCCGACTCCAGGCCCATCGCGAGGTTCTGTCGTACGCCCGGGCTGGTCGTCCATTGACGTTCCGTCAGCGGTTCGACATGTTCAGCAAACACCGCCAACATGCCCGCCGAATGCACACCCAACACTTCAACTCGAACAGCTGTGCCCGTCACATTAGCCGTGTGTTCGAGAACGGCCACAACTACCAGCGAGCCCCCGGCTGTCGGAAGCGAATCACGTTCCCGCTGGCAGGCTACGCTATTCGAAGAGCCTTCAGCGCGGCCTTTGATCGGAAGGAATCCAGCGGATGCTTTGGAAGACGACTGTACGCTACAATGGCTATGCCTTGTCGAGGCATCCATGAGATGCAAAAGACGGCCTTTGGAGGAAGAAGCATCGTGGAGGTCACCACCCAGCTGAGAGTACGAGAGCTGGATCTCTGCTCCTCTGCCCAGGAGTACTTCCCTCGATACTTTCTGCCCGTCGAGGTTGAGTCTGTCACCGAGGAGGTGTCTGTCTTTGAGTCGTCCAGCTGGGTCGCCTGTTTGGAACCCACTTCCACTGGCACCTTTGTCGATTTCAACTTTGCTCCCCAGCTCTCTCTGGAGACTGAGCAGCTGACCACAGAGTCCCTGGACCAGCTGGAGCGCGACCTGCAGGCCTTTGTCCAGGAGACCAAGGTTCTTCTCAAGGACATCAAGACCGTGTGCGCTTCTCTCGGAGAGCTGCCCGTCTCCGTCAACAAAAACACCGTTCGGGTTCACTTCCCCAATGCTGACGCTGAAAAGGTCAATCTCATGCTCAAGGATATCGGCGTGACCCGAGGAGTCATCACCGAGGAAGAGTCGGACGACTCTAGTTCCGCGTCGCTAATGTCTGCCAGCGCCATGGAAACTAACTGGAATGAGTTCCTCGAGGGCTCGCATCTGCAGCCTGCTGTGCAGGCCCGAACCGAAGCCATTTCTGTCTCGGACCTGTGTTCGACACCTCCGTCGCTATCGGAGTCCCCATCCAGTGCTTCTTCTTACTCTCTGAGCAACGAAAGCTCCGAGGAGAACACTCACATGGATTCCTCCGTTGAGATTGTCAGTATTTATTAACTAATGAAAGAATTACAAATGATTTTACAGTGTGAGCGTGTGGAACAAGACATCAGTATGTAGCTACTGTATGTACACAGTGCATACACGTATACCAGTGTAAGACTGTACATACAGAAAAGGCTGGAACTAGCGCCTTTTTGGCCCAGGATATGATTAGCACTGTATCCACTGTCCTAATTACGGTGTAAGCAGTCCATTGTCTATAAGTCAATGCCATCGTGTGCCTTTTTGTTAACTTATGAGATGTTGACCATATTTACAACCGCTCCATGTGTAATCTCCTACAACTACTGTAGATGACACACCATTCTGTGCTGTCAACCTGGAATTAAACCAAAATTTCGGCAATGAATTTATTCGCACTCGGACTTAACACCTGGCCCATGTTCCAGACCCCATTTTTACCGGCTCGCCCAGTTTGGGACTCCATCTCCGAATACTGGGTCTACTTATAGTAGGCGAAGCACCTGTCACACTCTTGAACCTCTGAGACAATAAATTAAAGTTCGGGTAATCCCTCAGGCAACAAGACTACTCACAGCGTCCAACGTGACCATGCAGGAGGTATCTGCTCGTGCTGTATCTATTATCATCAACCTCACTACACACACTACAAAGACGGCCCGCACCGCACATACAATCCACCGGCCATGAGTGAAGTGAGTATCCGAGTCCGTTGAGGCGACGTCGACACAATTGTTTAAGAGCACCACCGACACCACCTCACCCCACATATTAACCCAGAAACCCGAAATCGTCTCCGAAACAGAATCTGAAGACGACCACAGATACGAGGACACCGAAGATGTTCTTTTGGGCTCAGAAGACGCTGCTTCCAGTGTAGCTGCCGAAGATACAGCTGGAAACGCATCGACTATTTCCATCAGCACTGCCAAAGGCGACGACGATGACTTGCCCGCTACTCCCAAGCCGACTTCGCCCACGTCTATGAAAGTGACACCTGGATCTTTCCCAGGCGCCGCAGGAGGAGACGAGGAGACCACCACGACTCCCTCGGCCAAGTCGCCGTCTGCCAATGTTCTAACACCCTCTTCTGACGCAGAGTCGCTTACACCCGGCACCTTCCCCGACGCCACATATGACCAGACCCCCTCTCCAGCATCATCGGCGCCTCCTCCCCCTCTTCCCCATCGACCTGCGACCCATGGCGACGGAGGAGCTGCATCTGCCAGAGGGGACACTCCCCCCACACTGCCTCCTCGACAAGGAGCGCCCAGTCTGCCACCACGAAAGCGGTCTGCGTTCTCGTGGTTCCTGGGCAACAAGAGCCAGACGAGTCTCAAGAGCGAGGACAACATCACTGCGCTGGCCAACAGCCACCGGGCCAACGCCCAGCCCGCCAAGGTGGACGAGAAGATTGTGGCCGAGGGCTACGGACTCATGTACAGCCGAATGCAACAGAACCAGGACAGCTTGAGCGAAAAGGAGGAACGAGAGCGACAGGCGGTGCTGCAGGCCGGCGAGCTTCTGCAGGAGGACTTCCGACAGCTGCGACAGAAAGAGTCGCTGGAAAACCCATTCATTGACTGGGACTTCTGGAGTCGAGTCATTGAGGATTACGCCACGGTGGCCAAGGAGCACCCCAAACAGCTCAAGGAGGCCATCAGTGCCGGTTTCCCCACAGAACTGCGATCCATAATCTGGCAGATCATCACAAGCTCCAAGAATGCCGCTCTTCAAGACTTCTACACCGAGATCCTCAAAGAGAGCACCCCCCATGAGAAGGCTATCCGACGAGATCTGTCGCGAACTTCTTTCGTCATGGAGACCTCTCCTGACTCTCTATACAATGTCATCAAGGCATACAGTCTTTTCGACCCCGAGGTGGGATACACACAGGGCATGGCCTTCGTCACAACCCCTCTGTTGCTGACCCTCAACGAGGTGGACGCCTTCTGTTTGTTGGTGCGGCTGCTCAAGGACTACGAGCTCAGAACTATGTTCCTGCAGGAAATGCCCGGCCTGCATCTGAAGCTTTATCAGTTTGACCGTCTGTTGGAGGATCAGGTCCCCTCTGTGCATATCCATCTTACCCGCCAGGGAGTCAAGTCGTCCATGTACGCCTCTCAGTGGTTCCTCACACTGTTTGCATACAAGTTCCCCCTGTCCATGGTGCTTCGAATCTTTGACATTATCATGACCGAGGGTGTCGAGGCCATTCTCAAGTTTGGAGTTGCTTTAATCCGAAAGAACGCCGACACTATCTTGGCTCTCAAATTCGACCATCTGCTGCCTTTCCTCAAGGAGTCTATATTCGACGTCTACCGAGAAGGTGCTGGAGATGTGTTCCGAGTCAACGAGTTTGTGCGGGACGCCATGGACGTGAAAATCCACCCTCTGTTGCTGCACAAGTACCAGGAGGAGTACCTCGAGATCAACCGTCTCGAGCGGGAGCGACTGGAGGAGGTTGAGACTCTTCGACTTGCTAATGGTCAGCTGACGCTGCAGGTGCGACGAATCGAGTCTACTCTGGTGGCTCTGGAGAAGGAGCATATTGAGGTTGCTAACGAAATGGTTCAGGGCAAGGTCAAGCTTGCATCTCTGCAAGATGAGAACGAGACCCTAAACCTGCAGGTGAGCGAGATGCAGCGAATCACCGGTGATGAGGATCTCGAGGATCTGATGGGAGTCAGACAGGAGAACGAGCGGCTGGCTACCGAGAACCAGAATCTGCAGACGCAAATGGCGGAGATGAAGCAGGAGCTCGACGAGATGCGGGGCAAGCATGGCGAGCTTGATGCCCAGCACACCAACCTCAAGTCCAAATGGGGCGACATGCGCAAGCTTCTGGACGCCATGCCCCGAGATTAGCTAGCTACGAGTACATGACCCATATAACGAAGCAATATATTATATTTTACAAGGCAGGTCCAAGGGTGTGGTTATGGACAATTATAGTTTCATGTGAGGTTTCATGTGTATCGATTGTACTCGTACGATACAACCATGCGTGCCCTCATGATGCGCCTCATGTGGGTTTTGCGGCTGATATGACGTCCGTGGTTAGTGTCGTGTGTTTCTGTTCGATTCTCGTGTAACGTGCGCTTCAGGAAACGTCACGACCTCATGCCATTCTTTGTCTCCATATTTTTTAGTCAGTAAATTACAGTAATAGTGATATGCCTGTGACACGACAAGACTAAAAGTTGATTACAGTACACCAAGAAGATGCGCATCAACAAAATGTGGGGTAAGATGCAGCTGACCCAAGAAAGGGGCTACCGTGCTTGGACACTACGTGTTTGTATAGATGTGTGGATAGAATATATAGGCCGGCTGGCTCCGGCGATTGCTTCTCTACCCGGTCATCTTTCTCGACACAAATGTCTCATCCTCAAAACACGCGTCCCAAAAACCCTCGAATGAAGTGTCCCCACTGCTCATTGGACTTTTCCACCCCCCATGAGTTTGAGCTGCACATTGCTACCGTTCATTGAATTGAAGGAGCGACAAGACCACCAGTACGGACGGTATTGGTACACATACTTAAGGCATTGGTACAATTGAATAATTAAAATTAACTAAATGAGATACACGAGAATAACGAGAATAACTTAGGCCACCAGCTCAGCAGTATGATGAGGGGTGAGATCGACGGTATGATGAGGCTTATTATGCCAGTGAGAAACACCGCCGACACCAGCCTCGTGAGCATAGAGAGGAGGAGGTTTGGCAACGTCCTGTCGGAAAACGGTTCGCTGAATGTTCAACTTGAAGGCATTGAACTGGTACTTCATGTGGACCCGGGTTGGAACACTGAAGACCTTGTCCAGCTCTTCAAGAGTGAGGTTCTTGGTCTCAGGCAGGAAACACAGCACGAGGAAAAAGCCCACCACGTTCCAGGCAGCGTACCATCCAAAGGCTCCCTGAGGCTTGAAAGCTGCTAGCAAAGAGGGCCAGGTGACAGCAAGCACAAAGTTGAAGAGCCAGCAGACGGCGGTAGCAAACGACATACCCAGATCTCGAATGTAGAGAGGGAAGGCCTCGGCAGAGTAAGTGAAGGGCACGGGACCTTCTCCACTGGAGTAGACGGCCGAGAAGAGGTAGATACCAAGAGCAATACAACCGACTCGAGCTGGAGAGTTGGTAGGATCGTCCTCGTCGATCCAGAAACAGAAGCCGGCAAACAGCAAGAAGATGGCCATCAGCGGGAAGGTGACCAGCAGAAGAGCTCGTCGACCAAACTTGTCAATGGTGAAGACGGCAGGCAGTGCAAACACAAAGTTGATTGCACCGAAACCAAACGAGGCCAGAAGCGCTTGAATCTCGCCGAATCCGGACTCCATGAAAATGTTGGAGGAGTAGTAGGCAATCACGTTGATGCCGCAGAACTGCTGCATGAACATGACGATGAACGAAGCCATAGAGGCTCGTCGGTTTCGAGGCACGGTGAAGAGCTCGGCGATTCGTAAGTTGCCTCGCTTCAGCTCCTCCTCCTCAAGAAGCAGCACATGGGCGTAGAACAGGTCTCGAGCGGCCTGAACTTCCGAGTTTCGAATGAGTCTCATGCACTCGTAGGCCTTGGATACCTCTCCTCGGGACAGATGCCATCTGGGAGACTCGGGGCACCAGAGAACCTGGGCACACACGAGCAGAGCCGGAATGAGAGCAGAGCCCAGCATCAGACGCCAGTTGAGACCCTCAATGCCGTGGTCGGGCACGTAGTAGAAGGCCAGGTCCATAACGTAGCCCATCATGATACCGAAGGCGGTCCACATCTGCCACATCATGACCATGGCTCCTCGGATGGCAGGAGGAGCACACTCTGCGGCGTAGACAGGGACTGTGGCGGACTTGGGGCCAATGCCGAATCCCAGGAAGAATCGGGCAATGAACAGATGGTACCAGTTGTTGGCGAATCCTGACCAGAAACAGGTGGCTCCAGACCAGAAACAGGTCCAGAAGATGGTCCATTTTCGACCAAGCCATTTGTTGAGAGGGTCAGTGACCCAGCAGGCCACCACTGCACAACAGAGGTAGGGGGCCGAGTTGACCAGACCAAGAAGCCAAGTCTTCTGAGACACCACACCGGGCTCCTCCTTGATACCAAACTGCTCGGGGAAGATGATGTTGGCTCCGTTGATGACGGTCTCGTCCATACCCTGGACGGCAGCAGCCAGAGAGCAGCAGATGACAATGTAGTAGACCTTGGCGGGGTGGTCCCACTTGTGGGTGATTTCTCGCTCCAGCCAGTATCGATCATTGTCGTCGAGAATGTCAATGTTCATGAAGTTGTCGGGGTCCTGGGCCACGAGGGCTCCCTTTTGGAAAGCCTCTTCCATGTGCTCGAGCCCGTTCTCCCTGGCGAAAGTCGAAGCGACTTCCAGCAGCTCATTTCTGGAGTATCGCGATAAAGGGTTCTCGGGGTCGAGATTGGGGTTTCTTCCGATGCCAGAAGGCAGACCCTCTTTGTGCTCGACGGAGGTCTTCTCATTGAGACCGTTGTTATCGGAGGTGTTGTCTGAAGCGTCGTGGCTGTTGCTGTTGCTGTTGTTTGAGTCGAGAGGGACCTGGGTGTCGATCTCCTCGGTACTCCCCTTTTCAGGAGGATGGGAAGGCATGGTAGTAAAGACGAGTCGATGTCGATGATATCATTCTGGGGGAAGATAAACCGGTCTATATATACCTGTCGAAAAAAAACAGCCACGCGGATTAACCCCAGCTGCAGCTACGGGACACGGCAACTGCATGGCCAAAGTCTGCAGCTACAAGTACAAGACAAGACAGGCTTTACATTTACCTCCAAAATAAGGAAGCCGGCGGCCCAACTTTGCACACGGCCCAACTCTATGAAAGAGTAAAGGGCTATTCCATCTGAGGTGGGAAGATAATACTGTACGGTGCAGCATGGCCCTTGTCTTGGTGTGTCTTTACCACTGTGGGGTGATCTTCGAGGTGCCCCTTGACGCTAGTTTGGGTGGCTTTTCTTTGGGGTGGGGGTCGTTAGCGTGGGGACAAAAGTGTAGATACCATTTACGCAATGAGCCTGCAAAGCTAAAGAGGTGGTTGGCATGGCATGAACCTACTGGTGATGAACTCGACTAGATAGTGTATTAGGGGGATCAAGCGGGGTAGAACAAGAGCTAGCCACGGGTTGAAAGTGTTTTCGGCGTTCAGTGTAAAGATTTAATCGCATCTTTCGTTGTATCTTCACGCTGTTTTTATTTCGTCTTTCAAAAGCCGTCTTTCTGGGGAAGAGCACTTTAGGTTGAGTTCATGCACCGCAGCCGTCCCTTCGTGTTGTGTGGGGAGAGGGACCGGAAAGATGTTCCGACAGAAACAGGCTAGTCCACAAGGTCGACGTAGGTCCACTAACTAGCAAACAAAGTCGTGCTATGTCACGGTGCATAATATCGCAAATACATTTCTCCAGCGGGGTACAGGTACCTTATCGCACGTACCAGGGTGGGTATCTGTTCACATGATGAATGCGCACGTCAAATGTCTCGGGTCGACTTTGAGACGCATACCAGACCAGCAAAGTTCGGCGTGATCTTTTTTTACCCCTTTCTCTTTCTCAAAAACAGACACACAAGGATCCAAGACGGCATCACCCGAAAGGGCTTCCGAAATGCACTTGAGCTTTAGCGCGTCTTATGCTGCGTGCACGGAGATAGTCTTCCTCCTCTCTCTCCGTGTGTGGAAATGTGGAAAGGACAGCTGCGTGTGGAAATACTTCTTGGCATGCGGGTAAGATTGCTCCTGCGTCATCATCTCGTGTATTAGGCGAGCACTTGACAAGGTCCAAAAACAGGCTGCTTGCTCATCGTGGGTTGCTCCTAAACACAAGTCTAAGCTTTCGCAGACCTTACGTGTAGCTACACTTGTATACACTCATTCTTGGCGGTGTAGATAATTACGTCACTTAGAGTTGCTGCCTCCCTTTCTCTACAAGACTAACTCACACTTGTTTTATCATCAAAGGAACAAAAAAGAGACAATGGTACCCCACACGGATAACGAAAGGAGCCCTGGACCCGTCGGCGGGCTACTGTGGCCTTAAACCGGCTGGTTTATGCCATCAAAGCCGCAGGTCCGCTCACTTGGCCTCCGTTTCAAAACGCTTCTCTTAGCGCGGCTGTAGTCTCCCTCTCGGAAAAACGTAGTCGGCCGATCTTCCGGATTCTCCTGCGGGTACCACTTTATGGTGGGGAAATCGCATGCGATCGGACGCGTAAAGTTGAGACTGATAACTGCTAAAAGTAGCTACTTTTACTTGTATGTACGCTGCTAAGTTTCGCGGGGTGCCTGTGTGCCACGTCTGGAACTGGAACCATCAAAGGGAACTAAGGGGAAGGAGTACCGAGGTCTAGAAGGGCCTATTGTTGAGCCGGAAACAACTCCAGGTGGGGGGATGTATACACGGCACAGTTGTTGAGCTGGACAGGTTGCTACAGGTCCAAACAACCCATGTAGGGTGGGTCTTCCCGTAATACAGTACCGGTAGCTAGCCCTGAGACCTTACCACACGAGTGCAAGTCTTGTTGTAGTAACCCAAAGTCACAGCTTTGTCATTAGAATTTGCTCACAAAGAACTCCAGCCTTGCAAGGCAACATCCCGACTGTCCTCCTGATCGCAAGGCTATACGAGTAGCCTCGGGGTCCGGGGGTTCTCGTCCTCTGGCAGTTAAATACGACGTACCTGGTACGAGTGTACATACAGTAAGTAGGGTAGGTACCGGTATCGTCAGTCTTACGGACGGCGCCTCCTACCGACACCAAATATAAAAAAAGCTTATTAAAAGCAGTGAAAAATATTGAAAAATGGTGGACACAGTCATTGCTGACAAACGTCCTAAAAAGTGAGCTACTTGTAGGCAATTAGGGATCCTGAGATCGCATTATTAGTGCTTCCACCGGGGAGAATATGTTTTCGTGCGTACCAAAGCGGTAGTCTGTCCGGCAAATTGTGTATCTGCAAGCAGCTAGTTTCAGAATGGAAAAAGGATGATATCTATGAATATTGGTATGAACCGTACGAGTACTGAGCAGGATCAATATTATCGCACCATTCGAATGAGCAGAAAGTGGAGAGTTGAATCGCACCATTTGTGGTAGCTGGCACTTATAGTATCGTAGTAATATTTTGCTCGGGGAGGACATCATATACCTACAGACTACCGTCAAATTATTTTACACGTCGAGGTCGGTTTATAGACTTCCCTGCGACGGGTATAGAAGAAATAGCCAGCAAATCGCAAATCTCCGAGCAACAATATCCTTGAAGACCGTTATTAGTAGACTGGATTTGATATCGGATATTCTGCCATCGTGCTTTTTGATAGTGTGGGTTTGGGGCGCCGTCGCTAAGTGAAGAAAAAAGAAGCTAAGTACAGTACACATCCAAACTTGTACTTGTAGTGAATCACTGGTCTAGATGGCCGATTGTGTATGTGTTTTTCTACTTTCAGAATATGTGTACTCCTTCTACAAGAGTCGATTACACCAGCAGGTGCAGTATCTTTCTGATAGGCGCTACCGTTGGGGCTTGAAGACTTTGTTTCACAGCCGCTGATCGTCCGACATAACCTTTCCTATTAGGATTTATCTCTGAAATAAATCTATGTCGACGATAGCCACGCTCTCTCTCCGTCTCTCACCAATCTCGCTCTTCGAGTCTCGTGTGTGTGCAGGGTCCTTTCCGTGCTTCGCTCACCTGTATTATTCACGCCCCCTGGTTTTGTTTGGAAGCTTCCACTTTGGACCAGCTGCTGCAGCACGTCTGAACTCTAACGCGGGGGTGCGATGATCCCAGGCCGGAAATTAGCAGGTCGTGTTTTGAATAAGGGTGTGGGGCAGTAAAGAGGAGTGCTGGCCCACGGTCTAGCGATGGACCCACACATCTATATATACACACTGGGCACCACACGGAGCATGTAATCCCCTGTGTGCTTAGAGCCCGTGGAACGCGCCCTTACGGTAGTTTTTTTTGTACAGGAGCCATTTTAGTGTCTGTTGACCCTCACAAATAATATCGGGCTTCCCGTCAGTAATACCGCTTGCACCACACTGATACGGTGCGTCGTTATTTACTCCACACACAGAGTGCGACAGCTGATTACTACCGAACCGAACGCTACGCTAAACCTGCCATCCTACATCACCGTTGTCCACTAGCACTGATACATCACGCTAACACTGACCCTTCCACAACCAAACCACATTCAGAGCACACTCGCACACACATACACACACACACACACACACATACACCATGGTGGAACTGACTATCGCCGCTATCCGGGACCACTACCGGACCAAGCGGGCGGCAAAACAGGACTCGTTACCGTACCCGGTTCCAGCAGAATCCACGCGCATGCCTAGCCCGAATGCAGCTCCTATGCCTCCTCCGAAAATCGCTCCCCAGCCAGTTCTCGAGTCACAGATGCCGCGATCGCAGATGACCAACGACTTCGAGGTCACGTCTCCCCGGAAAAGCAGACCTGGCCTGGAACGAGGGATCGAAATGCCCACCATTGGAGAACCCATTTCACCAGTACAACAACCACATCCAGCACGAAATGTCTCGCCACCAAAAATGAGACCCGTCAAGTCGCTGATTCCACCGAGCCCGAAATCGAAAGATCTGCCCGAGCTGCCGAAACCAACGGCGCCTAAACTGACGCCAAAGGGTGCACTCAACCAGCCCAAGAACTCGCCAGACTACACAAACTTCTTTTCGTCGGAGGAAATGTTCAACCAGGCCGTGGTGCCCAGACCGCTGGTCCACCACCTGGTACATGTTATCACAGGAGAAATCAAAGCTAGAGGTGAGTATCAGAGCGACTTTTCACACCTTTTTCCTTCATCTTTTCGTACTAACACAGGAATTCTCACACCATATCTGATGCTGCCATTCAGACCGGAATCGGATCCAGACGCGGTTCCTATCCTGGTAAACCGCATTTTCCCTCGCAACTACCAACCGCTGCAGGGAGACGAGCTGCATCGTTTGGTCAGAAGCGCCGAAATCTACACGCTATGTGGAGTGCTAAAATGGTGCTGGTGCCGAATGCCAGGAGGAGTGGTGTCTTGGCCTGTGTACCACAGATTTGTCAAGGCCGAGAAAAGAGGTGAAACAGACCACGATGCGTTTCTCACATTGATCCCGCAATGCATTGACACCGAAGCTCACGCCTCCATTCTTTACGACTTTATGGATCTTCTCGCAGCCATTGCCACTCACGGTAAGAAGAACGGAATGGGAGGTCGAAAGCTGGCCCGTTTGGCGGGATCTTGGGCTTTTGATGTCAACACCGGTGCGGACGGCCCTGTATCTTTCCAGGATGGACTCAATAGCTGGAGCGAAGCCGCTGAGGCCACTAACCATCTTTTCTTTTCCTTTTTGAGAACGATGCTTCCTTCCCAAAACAGCCGAATCGAGGCAAACCGAATCCCCCGTGCGCTGGAGTCTCTACTTGTCTCTTCGGTGTACCCTCCGCTCCCACTGCACAAATCTCGCCTGGTTCCTGTGCCTTTGGTCACCTTGACTGTGGGTAAGCTGTCTTCGTCACCATTGGTGCTGTTGAAGCGAGCAGCTAAGACCGTGAGATTCGACAACCCGTCAGTTTTTGCTACCGAGGATGACTTCAACACTCTCTTCTTCCTGTTCAAGGACCCCAAGATTGTGGAGCAGAAGCTGTCGCCAGAGTCCAAGCGAGTGTTGCACGATATCGTGCAGGAGAACCCTCTCAACAATGAGGTGTATTACGACACTCGAGCCGCTGAGTGGAAGGTGCGAAGTTCCAAGTTACCACCCAACCAAAACGGAGACTATAGAGCCAAGACTTGGTCTAAGCATTACAACTCGACATTCACAGACCCAGCCACCGGTGCTAAATCTTCCAACCCCCATAACTACGTCTATGACGCAGATGAGGGCTACTCTTACAAGATGAGATCTAATCATAACGTTTCCACCTGGGAAGAGTTCAAGCAGTCCGGATTCGAGGCCACCGAAGCCATTAGGCGACCCTCTACTGCTCTTTCTGGTCGCTCAATCCCCATGAACATTCCGTGGGCGAGCACTTTGCCTGGCCAGAATGGCGATACGGCACCTGACGTCAAGTCTGGATATGAGCAGAAGGTCACTGCTGCAGTTTCTCAGGTGGCCATCGACGATTTCTTCGTCTGGGTGTGGATGTCGTCTCTATCAATCGAGCAGCCCGAAATGAACAAGGCGCTTTTCGGTCGATCTGTGGTTGTCGAGGTGGAGATTTCTCCCGGTCCCAACGGTCGTCGCTGGGTGGTGGTTGAGGAGATTCTGTATCCTCCCCCCGTCACTCCTGCCCCCGAACCCAAGGCTCCTGAAGTCAAGGCACGTCCCGCGCCCAAGCGTGTTGTTTCCACGCCCGTGCCACCTGTTGCTCCTCCTCCTCCCAAAAAGAAGCACACGCGCCGCAAGTCTGAAAAGGTCATTACGTTTGAGTATGACGACCTGGATCCTCTTGTGGCTGCTGTGGCTGATCGAATCGAGCGTCGCAACTCGCAGAAACGAGAGAGTGTGCCCCCTCCGCCTCCACCACCAAAAATGGCCGACTCGTCTACTCAGACCTATTGTGATCAGCAGACGCAGACTGATCCTGTGGATCTTCCCGATGAGCACATCATTGAGACCACTCCTGAGCCGCAAGGAATGCGCTACGAGACCAGCAGGGAGCTTGGTGTTCAAACCATGAGCACTCAGAGCAACAGGAACAGCATGGCCACAACGACAATGAGGGACATGGGCGTGGGGGCTGCTGTTGGTGTTGCCGCTGCTGCCGCTGCTGCTGCCTCTGCGCCGTACGACGATGGACGACCTGACTCCAAGTCCTCAGATCACACTAATTACGGAACTCCCATGACGGGCCAGCTCAACTCTCCTGCGGATTCTCGTTCTGCTACTCCTGAAGCGTGGGTTCCTGAGTCGCCTCCCTCTCTAAGTCAACTACACATCAATCCTCTCGCCTCTGAGCAGAAGCACCAGCCTCTGCAGCCTGTGGTTTCGATGATCATCGACTCTTCTCCTGAACGAACGCCCGTTCACACACCCCAAGCTCCCAGAACACCCAAAATTGTGAAACGGAAGCCCGTTGGATCAGCTCCTGTTCTTCCTGCGGTCGCTGATGTCACTGACAAGCCTCTTCCTGCTATCATTTCTGATGAGATTGCTGAGGAACGACCTGGCTCGGCTTTGTCCGGCTTTTCAGACAGTAGCATTGATAGGGACCTGCATCGATCCCACCAGCCATTGCCGCTGCAAGAGCCACGTGCTCCCTTTGCCGTCCCTTCGGACACTCTCACTCCAGAGGACTCAGAATGGGGTGACCATGGGCAGTCTCATGTTGCACGGGGTCCCTACAACACAGGGCCATACCAGATTCCCGACAGACCCGTTGGTGCACCTGTGCCTGGATCTGGCGCAGAGACTCGGGATGTTTCTCGGGCCCCACACGCTCCTGCCCACGGAGCCCTTGAAGAGCCTGCACCAGCACCTACCAGGGACTTGCGAGGACCGATTACTGTGGCTGCAACGGCCGCTGCTGCAACTGCGGCGGCTAGAGCTGCTGCTGGTGGACCTCCTGGAGCTCCCGAGACTCCTGTTTCGATGGCACACACCAATGTCCATTCTATAGCTCCTTCGGTAGCTTCGGACTCGGAGGCTTACAGGACAGCCTCCGCGACAGATGCATCCCCTGTCTACGAGCGGGACTCTCGTATCATCCCCTCGGACATTTCTCACAATGGACTGCAGATCTCAGGCATCAAAAACCAAAAGATTCGGCCGAGAACGGTGTCCCCTGGTGTGTACTCTTCTGACCAGAGCTCTTATGAGTACGGCTACGACTACACTGACGACAGCGAGTACGAGCACGTGCCTGAAAGAGGTCCCACAGGAGTCAGGGGAGGAAGAGGAGGTCGCGGAGGAAGAGGTGGACGTGGAGGACGAGGGGGTGCCATGGGCCCTGGTGGTCCCATGGGTCACATGGGGCCAATGCAGCGGTCCTTTTCACCTCAAGGCTTTCAGGGTCAGTATTATCCCTATGGATTCTGGCCCGGCATGATGGGTCCTCAGGGTATGGGCATGATGGGACCCCAGGGAATGGGAATGGGCATGATGGGACCTCAAGGAATGCAGGGCATGGGTCCGCAAGGCATGGGACCGCAAGGCATGGGACCCCAGGGCATGGGTCCACAGGGCGGAATGATGGGACCTCAGGGCATGGGTATGATGGGCCCGCAGGGTATGGGCCCTATGCCGTCCAGTCCACCCGCCTCCAAGTCCTCACAGTCTCTTCCTTCTGTGGACTCCGCATTTTTGGACCGAGGACCCATGGGTATGTCTAGCAGTGGAGCCTTGAAGAACGTGGCCAAGAGACACACTCCCAAACGGGATCTTCAGTCGCCTGCTTCGTCGTCTTCAGGATCTTCATTTGGTCCTCTGGCTGGTCGTCCTGCCCCGCCCGGTGGTCCTGGTGGTCCTGGAATGGGCAACATGGGCAACATGGGCATGAACAACATGGGTATGGGCATGGGAAACATGGGTATGGGTATGGGCAACATGGCGATGATGAGACAAGGAATGAGCCCTCAGCATATGGCGATGATGGGTCATGGCATGGGTCAGGGTCCTATGGGTCAGGGTCCTATGGGCCAAGGTCCCATGAGTCAAGGCTCTGTCATGTCTGATTCGGATTCGGACGCAAGCTATTACCCCGGTGGACCTCCTCGGTACCTTCGCAAGCTCGGACGTGGTGCTGAAGCTGCTCCAGAACGGAAAGACAGCCACTCAGAGAACCGACCCCCTTACGGTTACCCCATGGCGCTCGACAAGGGCAAGGGCAAGGGCAAGGAGGAGTCTCCTGGTGCGGCCGATGCGCGTAGTTTTGACTCACGCCCAGTAAGTCATGAACACCAACAAGACGAACTTGAGGTGGCCGATACAGATTCTGTAGTCGATTCGTACGTGGGGTCAAATGTGGCCACGGTGATTGCTACTGAGCCCAACGCCAACAGCCCGCATCAGTCTGAGTTGACACTCAAGCTGGAGCCGACTCCGGTGCCTGAACCTATTCCGGTGCTTAAACAGGCTCATCCTTATGCGTCGTCACAGACGTACCACGTACCCACTCAGCACCATTCGTCCAGCAGTGCACAGGCCTCTACCCCAGAGTCTCCTCCTGACACGCCGACTTCTGGTCTTACTATTCACGACATTCGGAGGTCGTGGACTTCGGAGCATGAACAACGTCAGGCGATTCCACCTTTGCCAGCAGTGGTCACTGAGGAAGACATACAGTCCGACACGAACATTCAGACTTCTCTGAGTACGGCCATGGGTGTTGACGACTACGTAGCTGCTTCTGTCCACCTCAACAGACACCCCTCGGTGCTCACTGGTGCGCATGTCACTTCTGTGCCTGTTCCTCTCGATGATGGTCCTACGCAGGCCAACAATGTGGATCAGGAAATGCCTACTTCTCGAGGTGCGATTGAGCCCAACCCCTACCGAGTGTCTGCGCCCCCTGCTCCCAGGGATGTTGGTTCTGCCGTCCATTTCCCCCCGGCTACCAGGCATGGACGTTCGGTGTCTACTTCACAACTCAACAAAGCACTCCCGCCCCCTCCCATCGATGTGAACTTTGCCAACTCCGGTTTCTCGGAGTCTACGTCTTCGCTGGGCTCGGCTAAGACACCTACCAGCAGTGGCGATTCTCCGAATAAACGGTCGTCTTTGTTTTTCCGCAAGAACGGGCCGCCATCAGACGAGCAGCTCAGAGAGATGCAGGAGCAAGAAACTCTGTCCAAGGAGCACATTGTCAGCTGGGTGGACCGTCGCCGGCCGGATGGGAAGCGTGTTTTCTCCGCAGGCCCCTATGACGCTGTTTGACCTAATTATTTAATGCATTGTAAACAATATAGGCGTAGTTGTGTGTGGATGTGTACACCGCGTACTCTTACCATGAAGGTGGCTGTGTATCTCTCCTTACATATCACGTTTGGGTTCACGGGTTTGGTGGCAAATAGCTACTAGACCGGTTCAAGGGGTACCGTTCCGTTGTTTTCTTGGATTTACGAGTCTTGTGGCAATTGCCCACAACCAACGATCACTTGTGTTGCAAGTTGTGCGTGCTTCACTGTATCCTACAAACCAAACCACACGAGCTACTAGTACAACCATTACGATCTCCACCAAGCTGCCAGGGGAAACTCGGATATAACCGTATCCAGGGAAACGGTTGAGATTCCTAAACGCCTCCCTGCCTCGTGTTCTGCTCTCTCTCCAGACCTTCCAAGAACCACCAGAAACTACCGCAAAGTGTAACGCTGGTGTTTGGTGCGTGACCGTTGTAGACGACTAATTCTAACCGTGTTTGGGTGTGGAAGGAATTTTGATAAGAGAAGGAGAGTCTCGTGGATTGCTCGGCTACACGTTTCCAGCCCCGAAACAAATGTTCCAGCTGTAGATACACAAACTGCAGGAACAGCACAAAATACTGACGCCCGAATAAAGCACTCCGTATCAGCTGATATCCACGGCGGGGCTTGCATGGGTTCCTACCGAGGCGGTTTAGTCGTGCATTTCCGTTGACCCGCTTGCATCGCTCCATGCACTGATGAATCCGGAACCTCCGACGCAAGTGGAGATACACCGATGCAAGAGGCAAGGAAATGCGGAATTCGGACCGACCGATAGCCGAGTGGCTGGAAACCGTTGGGAAACCGTTGCGTGAGAGACGTATCTCGTCATCGTGAGGGCCACTGTTGAGCACAAAGACCAGACTGGGTTCTAGAAGCATGCTCTGGAAAGAAGGGGCACATGTTCTCTCTCAGGAGGCCGTGGTAAGGGGGAGCACAGTAATGCGCGATACAGGTTCTGGTACAGAGTACGGGCACAGCAACTACCAGGTCATTTCAGCATACAAGTGAATAATTAATAATGTACATCTCTAATAAATAGCCGCTAGGCGATCTGTGTTGTGTAGTCGCCATTGTAGCGGGTATCACGAAACGTGATATTTTGGGGGTGACTGTTAGTATTGTTGTGGCTGTGGCTGTGACCACAATCAGCTTCATTTTCGCCATTTCAGCTTCTTGCTGACTCGTCGCCAAGACGACTCGGTGGGGCTCTCGCACGGAGGCTGGCCACTGGTAACCCCATGCTTGTTGGGGGTGATGTCAATGGCTGTAGCAAACTGCGTAGAAGAGACGATAGCCATTGCTGGAGAACAGCTGCTAGAACAGCTGGTTGTCGCAGCCTTCTCGGAATGCAGCATGGAGACCTCAAAGAGAGAAGGCGACTCCGGTGGTGTGACGGGGCTCTGTTGTGTGGGTGAAGAGGAGCCAGACGAGGCTGGAGAAGTGAGCCTGTGTTTGACCACTGCTCTGAGAGGCGGTCTGAGCCGTTCAGGAGCCGAAGATGGTGTGTTGGTGAGGCGTTCGTTGGACGAGTTGTTGCCCGGGTGGCAGCAGCACATGTCTTCGCTTGCGACCTGGGTGATGAAAGGGTAGTATCCGTTTTCCTTCATGAGTTCCTTGACCTGAACTACCGCTTCTCTAAGGGTATTCGGGTGGGGGGCCGGACTTGTAGCCAGTTCACACAGTGCGTCTCGCAGCTCGTAGGGAATATTGAGCTCTCGTGCCGAGTCTCGTTCCATGTATGAGAGCATCATGCGTTGCCACAAAATGCCCAGGTTATGGTCGTTCGGATTGTCCTCGTACATTGTAGCGTACTTCTGGGCGTCTGTGATGAACTCGAGTGTCTCAAGGCAGTGTTTGGACGACAGGTATGCAGAGAAGGCCGACAGCGAATATGGCGGCTGGGCGTTGTTGTTGAGAATGTCGTCGAGCGACGGAGACGAGTCGTTGGTGTAACTGGAACCTCCTGACGCTGACGATGAAGATGGCGACTTGACGCACGGCTTGAGTCGTGGGCCGTAATCCAGGTAGTCGAGCGACGACGCCCACTCCTTGTCTTCTTCGAGCGGGTCCATCTGTCGGTTATGTGTGTCGAGAGAGTGTCGAATTGTGTAACAACAGCAATATCGTCGTGCTCGTGTGAAAGGTTATATAACCAAGAGTCGGGGTGTGCAAAATGTGTTTTGTCGTTCCTCCGTGTCGTTTATGTTTGTGTGTGTCGTGTTTGAACCAGGGTGGCAACGTGGCAAAAGTCGTTTGTGTATCCTGCTTCCCTTTCTGGTGTCCCTCTCCTCGTTTCGTAAAGTGGTCGTTTCACAATATCGTGACTCGTGGCGTTGCAAACCGTAGCTAAATTTATTGGGAGGGTTAATATGCAGTAGGGGCTTATTACGCGGTGGGTGGCTGGTGGTACAAGTGTACGTAAATGGAAACCGCTTTGTTAGTGCACACAGCACAGAAGGTGGGTGATACGCGAACCTTTAGGTCGAAGCTGTGTGGGTGCGTGTATCAGGGATGTCGAATGAACAGCAGCTGGTCGCTTCAGAAATAGCTGTTGTGTGACTTCTTCAGGTCGTGCTGAAGGTGATGGTCAATGGGATCCGTTTTAGTATGGGACAAAATTTCTCGAGGTACCGCCAGTTAGGTTAGGCACATACATGACGGCCAAGTGACTGCTTATATGAATAACTATGCTGAGCCTCTTTTACCTTTTGCACAATGGCTATACAGTAGTGCTTTTTCTCGTCTCGCTTTTGTGCTTGGAGGTCTTGTTTTCCCGTTTGGGGCTTAGTACGCACTTCTCACATGTACTTGCATACGTGCACCAAAGAATGAATGGACATTAGATTATAGAGTTTGCCTGTCTTTGAGGAACTTTAGCAGTCAGAAACAAGAGAAAAAACAGTAGACTTTTGGCACACAATTACGTCGGGGCCCCATTGTCTTTCTTTGCGGTTTTCACTGGCTCGTTTACGTCCTAGCCAGAGGGTCCACTCTTCCCTTAGCCCCAATAAAGCTCTGCATAGCAGTCTGCAGCAGCCTACAACGGTTCATATATGCAGCCGCACGCACCAATTTGACCCACCCAGTGTTTGCAAATGGTACAATTTCCCGTGACTGCGCTGTGCGCAGTGACTCCCTAAACCTCAGAGTCGCTATTCCGGGTAACTAGAGCGGCTGACCCCCTATTGCAACCTTCTTTTTTGCTAGAAACCTTAAACTGCCAGGTTTGGGTTGTGGCGATCCGGGGGTTCACAAAAAGCCGTTGTTGAGTGCAAGTCTCTAGGTAACGATACCGGCTCGACCTGCAACTTGCCCAGGAAAACACTTTGCGAGATGAGACATGGCCCGTGCCCAGGGTGTCAAATGACTGTTTTCCTGGTTACTGCTCTAGGTAGTGCGACGCTCGAGTCGGGCTTCTCTTTGTGTCCTTACTCTTTCTACGTGGCGTTTCTCTATACGGAAGGGCACATGATTTGCGACAGGGGTGGGGTGGGTGTATGTAAAGACTTCCTCGCTACTCATCGTTGGGGCGCACTCAGGCAATCCAAGAGTGTTTAGAGCAAAAAGAACGAGGGGTTCTGGACGACTTTGGAGCGATGCATAATATGGTGGGTCACGCGCGCAAAATCCATACCGCAAGACTCCGTAAATATGGCCGGAACAGATCTCTTGCACCAAAAAGCTGTGCGTCGCTACCTCTCAAACTATCGACGTTGTTCCGTGCAGTTTCTACGCAAATCGCATAAATTCTGAGACATGCAATAGAAGAAGCAACCGGGTGGTTATGAGGTCTTTTTCCATGGTTGAACGTTCGCTTCTATAATTGCGGACCTCAACATTTACTATAATGACACCATATAGACCTTCTTTCACCCATAATAGTTAAATTAGCTGGTTAGTGTTACAGTAACAGGGGCCCCCTTTTGAGCGTATCCAGCAAGCTTGCTGTGCCTGGATGCGGTGGACTTGCGTCGTGTTTTCAGGCCATCACCAGATCGATCAAAAGGATCAAAAATATCTGGGTTAAAAATAACACAGGAAAATACACGGAAAGTGGGCAGGTGGAGACAGATTCTGTGTTCCCAAAGCCGTTGGTCGTTGCTCAGCCTATACAAGTTGTTCTATACATGTTTCATGCAGTATATGCAACTTCTCTGCATGAACGTACGGCTACATGAAGAAGGGCAGGTAGTGGCGCCACTTGCATGTGGCAAGAACAATGTGCATGGAAGCAATAGATCAAAATGTATAATTAGTGTCAGGCTGGTGTGTGCCAGGCCGAATGCCTGTGCTTAGCTGACAAGCCCGGATCAACTCGCCCTTCTGCAAACATGCACGTTTGGATTTTTTGGCCCATAGGTTGTACAATGCAGCTTGCATCACAAGAGGAGAGAGACCATGCATATAATTACGGTGGCTCTGGCTAGCTCGAAAAAAAAAGCACCAACAGACCCGTCCGCTACTTTATTAATACCAGCGAAAACTTTTTGCAAACTGTCACTGTTTTATTAACAGAATGCAACCTAGACCCAGGGCCAAGGGGTTTTGACAGTTGACGTGCCATTACCGGCGTCAGAGCTGGCGAGAAATAGTTATATTTGGTTCTTTTCCTGCGTCTTTGTGCATATGTGCTTTTTCTTATCAACAGCACGTCGGACATCTATACGGAGAAAGACGGCGTTTGCTTTTTTAGCTGGCTCCGGATCCAAGTGCATGGAATCTTCCATGTCATGTCATTATGGGGTGACATTGGACATTTGAATGCTGCTCCATGTTGTGGTTGATGTCAAACTCGATCTTTGGCTTGTCATGTCCAGACGCACACTTGTTGATGTTGATGTTAGACCTCTTTTCCACATATTATGGACCACTGCCAAAAACAGAGACCACTCTGGAGCGAGTGTACATACTCACCCTGTTTCTGACATGGTATCAACTTTATACCTGGGGTAAATTATGTTTTCATTGTTGCCACACAAAGGCCTTGTCTCCCTGTCTTCTATCTTCCGTCTTCCGTCTTTGATCTAAACTGGCTCCCTCCATGAAACATCGCTATTGTTGACAGGCAACATTCCAGCGTTATTATATCCCGTTCCAGCCAAAACCCTGGGCCGACTTCGTTGTGCATTAATGTGTCACAATCGAAAGGTGGAGAAATGGTCCCATTTCGGGTCTGTCATCATTAATGATCCAACTGTTTCATATTAGTAGAGAGCCTAGCTCTTTGCCTGTTCATACCGTGGACACTGTTACGCAGTACCAGGTAGCCCTTCTTTCATCCCTATTTCTTCCGTGGTTGTCACATCCGAAACATGACGTCTGAACGAGCCAAACTTAAGGCAGAATTGTGTCGATATCTGGAGAGCCTGGGACAGTGCTTTGAAGGTCAAAACAGGCACCAGAAGGGATTTGAAACGATTCTGATTACGGCCAAAGTGATGTGGTTCGCGTTTGACTTCGTTTGGAGCAATTATGAGGCAATTTATGATATTTTATTTTTGATTCTAGGGAAATACATTTCAGCTACTTGAGGCCTATAAATAATTATATTTTTTCCCCATACAATTCAATTCATTACGTCACTCACCCCTGTTACGAACCGACCCGGTTGCGAACCATCCGCATGAAACTCTATTCCATCACGAGCGGGCGGTCATGGATTAAAAATGACTGAAGAATACAAAACAAATTAGGATGGCTGGTGTATTGACAATTTATTACACAAAACTACTATTGTGCAATTGGGCGTGTATTTTACATGATTTTTTTAAGAATAGTAGTTTTGTCGATTTAAGGTTTTGGGACGAATGGTTCGCAACCGGGTCGGTTCGTAACAGGGGTGAGTGACGTATATCATTAAGAAGAATAATTCCCAATATTGAATGTAAGGCAACGTAGTACTATCATTTCAGGTCAGACGAGAGCTAGAAAACAAGTAACGGTAAAAACCTGGCTAACATATTTATTTTTAATTTTTTTTATTCTAAAGATGCAAATTTTTTTTTTTTT
>ULGY01000024.1:0-13513 GCA_900519085.1 Yarrowia deformans | reverse complement strand
TTTTTTTTTTTTTTTTTTTTTTTTTTTTTTTTTTTTTTTTTTTTTTTACCATATCATAATAATTCAAATTTTTTTTATTCTGCTTTTTTTCGCTCAAAATGATCCAACGCTTCTCCGAGCATCTTCCCCCGGTCCCTTGGCCCAGTTGGTTAAGGCGTCGTGCTAATAAGAAATTAGCCTCTTTGCAACGCGAAGATCAGCAGTTCGATCCTGCTAGGGACCATTCTTTTTGCAATTTTTATAACTGATACTTTTTCCTCCACAAATAAGTTCACTGAGTAACTTTTCCGTCAACTTTTACGCCTACAAACTCTGCCCTGTCATCACCTGTCATCACTGCTTGGCACATATGATTGTCTGCTTACTCATACATTTGAGTCCTCAAATATACAATGATACTCAACATACGCCTAGTTGAATGTGTACTCTCCAACAGTTCGAAACTAGCATTTATTATTCAACTAATCTACTTCTTAGAGTGCTCCTTGTCATCACCGTAAGCCTTGGTGCCGTAGTGACCATTGATACAAATGATGTCCTGGGGTCGGTAGTCCTGCTTTCCAGAAAAGAAGACCTCAAGAATGTTCTTGGTGCCCTCGGCGTATCGAGCCTGGGCATCAATGGAAGTACCGGAGATATGAGGAGTCATAGCGTTACCAGCACCGTACTTGTTTCGCATGGATCTCCAGGGGTGGTCGGCGGGGGCGGGCTGGGGGAACCAGACATCACCACCGTAACCTCGGAGCTGACCGTTGGCAAGAGCCTCGGCAACGTCCTCCTTGACACAGATAGCTCCTCGGGCGGTGTTGACGAGCCAGGCACCCTTCTTCATGTGAGAGAGCATCTCCTTGTTGAAGAGACCCTTGGTGGACTCGTGGAGAGGGCAGTTGATGGTTACAATGTCACACTGAGCGAGCATGTCCTCTAGTTTCTCGACTCGTCGGCAGTTGAGCTCCTTCTCGGTCTCAGCAGACAAGCCCTGGTAGTCGTAGTAGAGCATCTCCTTGGGGTTGAAGGGAGCAACTCGCTTGAGAACTCGCTGACCGATTCTACCACCTCCAACGGTTCCAATGACCTTACCCTCAATGTCGTAAGAGTCTTTGGCAACAGCGGCAACGTCCCAGCCGCCAGACATAATCTGCTCGTGGGCAGGGACGAAGTTTCGGACGAGAACAAGCATGGTCATGACAACGTGCTCGGCGACAGACTGGACGTTGGAGCCAGTGACCTCGAGAACAGCAATGTCTCGCTCGTTGGCAGCGTCCAGGTCGACGTGGTCGGAACCAACACCAGCGGTGACACAAATCTTGAGGTTCTTGGCCTTGGCAATTCGCTCTCGGTTAATGTAGCCTGGGTGGAAGGGGGTGGTGATGACGACATCGGCATCGACGATCTCCTTGTCGAGAACAGAGTCAGCGCCCTCCTTGGAAGAGGTGGTCACCAGGGTGTGTCCCTGGGCCTCAAGCCAGGATCGGATTCCGAGCTCGTTTTCGGTGCAACCGAGGAGCTTGGGCTCGTCAACAGCGTGGGAGCCGGCGTCGTAGAGAATAAGAAGGACCTTCATAGTGATGTCTGAGTGTTTGAGTGTGTGTGTGATGAGAGAAGGGATTGGAGAGAGAACATCGCTGATTTATATAGACGGAAATGAGGTATATGCCAGCTGAATCGCCGCAGTGCCTTCTCCGTGATCCGTTCAAGGAGGTGGATGGTGCAGCAGACGCACATCTGGAGTTGGAGTTGTCGAATTGGCGAGGATATCGAAGTTGATGAAATTATACTTGTTGTCAATACTCATTTATTTGAGGAAAAACGTACAAACTCTTCCTCCACTCATATTTGTCTCAGTTATGGCTGTTCCACTCTTATCTCAAGATGCTCGAAAAGTCGATCTCATTCGTACCCAACGGTGTCCACAACCTTATCCGGAGCCACATTTCTGAGCCGCACGCACCGGAGGCAACTTGAGTGTGGAGACCGCCGCTTTTATGCAAACGCGCGAATGAGATTTGGAGCCGCAAATTTCGGGTGACAATACCGTGTTGTTATGACGAGTTCATTGGTATATTATTTGCTCAGTGCGACATACTCAATTAAAAAATCTGTTACAGTAAATCACATAATCCTCCTATAGCTCAAATTAGTTCTCGGGAACCCACTCAACAGCTCCGGGAACATCACCAGTCATTTCGACAATGTTGGACTCGTAGGTGTACTTGGCTTTGGCAATGTGAACCTGCTGTCGGTCATGGTCGTAAATGACCATGGCTCGGGAAATGAGAGGAGCTCCCTCCAGCAGGGTGGCGCCCTTGTCCTTGTACGTAATGTTCTTGAAGTAGCACTTGCCGTTCTTCTCCTCGGAGAAGTTTCCCTCGTAGAGCTTCACGTCAATATCGGTGTATCCAAACTGGAAGGTGACCACTGGCTTTTCTCCACACTTGTACCAGTAGTCCTTCTGGCCCTCCAGGCCTCCTCCAAAGTTCTCAGAGACAGCCTTGATGACATTGTGGGGCAGAGCGAAGATGACTCCTCCAGTGTCGAGAACAACGGTGTGTTTGACGTCGGATTCGACAGACTTGCCGTTGACAGAAAAGCCCCTGATCTGGATGCCAACGCCCGAGTAGCTTTTGGGGTGAGAGATGGTGGTCAGGTTGCCTTCGCACTTGGCAGCATCAAAGCCTCCAAAGACAGCCTTAGCCTTGGTTCCATACACCCTGGGGAAGATTTGGTCGTCTGTGTGGACGGTGAATAGTGCTCGAGAGATCTGGCCGTCTTCAGCCAGACGCTGGACAAACGATTTCTTGCCGTCTTTGTTCGCAGACTGGCCAAAGATTCCGGGCACCTGCGGGTGGTCACCGTAGATCTTGTCCTTGGCAACGTAGACTTCCATGCCAGTAGCCTCATAGCCAGCGAAGGTGACTGAGTCGGAGCCCCACATACCGTGGCCACCCCAGTTGGCGCCCTCCTTCTGGTATTTCCAGGTCTGGGATGAAGAGACGTTCCACAGGTCGCCAGGGAGACACTTGTGGGTTTCCACACACTCGGTGGTATTGGTGGATCTGGTCCAAATGAAAGGAGACCCAGTGTCGAAGGCCGCTCGGATCTTCTGAGGAGGAGTGCCGACTTCAAGATGCGTCACGTAGTACGAAGTCTCATAGGAGAGTTCGACAGTGTGAGGAGCAGCCGCGGCCAATGAAGCGAGTAGGAGATTGGAGAAGATCATGTTGGTTGGAAGATGAATGTGGGACAGCCAGCCGGTGCCGGTACTTATACGTATATCAACCTGGCTCTTTGGGTTCAAGCAGTGTAGCATGATAGACATGGCCAAAGATGAACCCGCAAGGTTACAAGTACAAGCACATGGACGGTACACGTTACAGTGCGATACTGCTGCTATACTACGATCTCAAACAGTAGCTTGGTCTGGTTTGGGACTACATGCCTGTAATTCTGCATGAGATGCTGTTTGTCACTTGGGAAGAACAAATGAGTTGAGCCACTTACTGTACGTCTTGCAAACTTAGCTTGATGAAGATGCCCACCCATACTACCCTGTTCTTTAAAGACATGGGCGAGAGGAGGAAGAAGAAAAGGAGTTCAAATGGCAGAGGGCTTTGCTGGCAATGAGACCGTGGTTGCGAATCTGTAATAGGAGAGTCACCCCCATTGATTCTGGGCTGTCTCCTTGTCGTCACAACGTTTGGATCAACTTCTACAAACCCCCCCGTCCCTGTCTCAGGCTTCGCTGCCGTGCAAATCCCTGCATGCGAAGAGCTACTAAATAACGGTCAATGTCTCAGAGAGGGCCGTCTGGTCGACCAAACCGTTATTGCTCTCGTTTTGGCCAATTTATTGATGATTTCATACAGTTGTAGAGGCACTTTGTGCTTCCGGGTGTCTTAACGGCAGGGTTGACACGCGATACTAGGCCACAGGTATGGATGGTTGTGAGAGTGGTAAGGGGAGGAATTATGAGAGAACCAGAGCCAGTTAAGGCAATTGAGACGAAAGTAGCCAATTGGCCGTACTCTGTGGTACTGTAGCACAATGGACAAGTATTCTTTAGTCCGAGGCTACTATACTAGGTTTTTTTGAAAATTGCAAAATTACTTACACTTATTTCTCATTGTTAGCTCTATAGTTGGATATCTACTTAGCTTCCGCTACTTTACTTAGCTTATGCTTTTCTCACTTGAAACCGAATGGGTCAAGAATAGCCGCTGAGCAGGACAGCATGGAGTGGAGGCCTTGTTGAGGCTTGAGGATATTGCGGTTGGACGTTTGTACAATGTAAAAGTACCAAATATGCGCTGGATTTCCCCTTTGGGCTGTGACTTGTCACAAAAGTTCACCGTCACATACGAGTCCCAATCAACCGACATTATGGGTGGGTTACGGATTGGGGATGTAAGCCCAGAATATAATATCAAATATGCCAATGACAACTTTCCAATCACGAACCAATCAGAGCAGTCAACCTTCTGCCCACGTATTGCTCATCCTCCATATTAAAAATTCACCAATTACTCTGCCCCATTGTGACACCCCCAACATCCCATGACCCCCACAGATGTGCTCATGCACCACACGTTGCCAAGACTCTTGTTCGGTTATCTTTGTGATAAGACGGAGGCCTTTTGCCTTATCCGACCCGTCGGCTGAATAATTGTGACATTCTCTTCGTTGACTCATAGCGGGCTCATCTCCTATTGTAGCTGGTGTGCAGCCGCTAATCATAGCCGTTGGGGTGTCACGCGAGACTTTGAGTCACGTGACCTTGCGTTGAACAGCCTGTGACGTCATTTTCAGAATGTCCCAAAGGGCATTTTTGAACATAATTATTATACATGTGTGAGATTCATCACGATAACGTGCAAAGTACTTAGGGTACACAAGTCGCTCAAACAGTCATACTTGCACTCGACTAGTCACAGAAATAGTCACACAAACATCCCGACAGAACCCGATCTGGCAATGTAAAACTGGACACGCGAAAAGCCACGCACTCCACACTCCGGTCTCCACACTCTATACTCCACGCGGTACTAATATGCGCCATATGCAGGGACGTCGGACTTTGCTGTTTTTGGGAGTGCCGGTCCGACCAACTGAGACGCTTACGAAGAGTCGGGAAGCCCAGACTTGGCAGAGCGCGAACCTAAGGAGGGGCTCTTCTCACCTGATTCCTCAGCGAGGGTTCTTCCGTTGCATGAGGATTGACACCTGGGACTTTCGCGATTGTCATGATCGGCTCTGTTGTGAATTCTATTCTCCCTAACCAAAAAAAAGACAAGCACACAAGAGCTGGGGTAAAGCGTGAGGACACGGAATAGGAGAAATGCACCTGTCAATAAAGAAGAAGCCTCACAATACAATAGCACATGCACAGCAATCACTAGTTCCGGTTATTCGTATAGTGGCTACGACGCTAGTTATCGTAATTTTCGTGGTGATTGTTCGCTTCTTGTAGCAACAGCAATCCCGACAATCGGAACTCTCGCCTCAAAAGTCATCGGTCGCGTGCCCAAGAAACGAAAAGGGAGGTTACCAGTGTCGGAACTACAGTAATACGGCTCTTGCCTTTGCTACCGCCCTCCAATCCGCTCCGAAGCTTTCCGACCTTTTCCGACCTGGCGCGATTCCACACGCTTGGAGCAAAAAGGGAGGAATATTTCTTGACATGGTTGCAGGGGAAATGAGAGTAAAACGCATGTGATTGTGAGGCTAGTTTGAGGGTGAAAGGAGACTCATAGAAGGCCAAAATAGGGTCAATTCGGTCACACGTACTCTGCCAATTCGCCCAGTAGCCCCCACAACTTCTCAAATGCCTCAATTCGGCCCTCTACACGTCCTACCAAACTCCTCCCCCACGAAAGTCATCTCCAAACGCACGTCCCAACGCCATGTAAGGACATGTACTAATATGTAATAAAGTTTGGATGCATGCCGGGTCTGCGCTTCGTGTGCTGTGTTGCCTGATACAGATGGAGGGTTAGGAGACTTGGTGAGAGGCTCAGATGCGGGGAATCGGAAGGGCTTTTCAACTGGGGTACAGCCGTTAGACCGGAAGGAGGGGAGAGCAGCGGAGATAAGGAGGTTTTGCGTGGGGGGATCGAGAGATAACGGTGCGGTCTTCCACGCTGTGTATCTACCCCGCGTTTTCCGCTTATCCAGCTGGTTCGTCGTCCTGTCACAAGCCCCTCTCCATGGAATCAAGTCGTGTCCGATGTCAGATTATTTTATCCGCCACGCTTTCTCTGGCTTAGCCTCGGCATGCAAGAGACGCAGCACAGGCCTTATGTGTCATGTATGTATCACGGATTTTCGAGCTATGTTCACAATTGTTCGGAGTCTAAAGTTGGTAGCAATGCTAGGCTCTAAATAGACTGGATTTGTCTTGAACGATTTATGGATATAAAAGAGACGCTGCCGCCCTCTCCACAGATCTTCTGAAGCTCCTCCACTATACAACGCACCATCTCGTCATCTCGCACGACGTTTGACTAACGACATATTTATATTAACCCGCGACGACGCTTCGAACGCAAGGACCACTCCTCGTTACATCCCTCTCGTCTCTCTATCACCACGTGACTCTGAACCAAATCTTTGGCTTTATTTTCACGTTCCCAACACAAAATCCAAACCGCCAATCACCCCATCTTTTTAATCAGCAACCCTCCCCTCTACACGCTACCCTCTTCGAAGTAGTTATTTATTCATATTTATAAGTGAGTATGAATTGAGCGCTTCGATTGCCAAAATCAACGTGCTAAATCGACGCTACCAACAGCCACGCTATCAGACGACAACAGCCAGCACCAACAGGAATTCCGCAACCCCCCTACATTCGCTGCAATGACTGTTTGTGCGCCAAACCTGGTCTGCCCAAAGCCGAGTCGGACAACCGCGATATGCGATTTCTCAACCACCCCCAAACAAAACAAACGCAACTAACACAGTGTCATACTTTGCATCAGTCCCCGCAGCTCCCGCAGATGCCCTTTTCGGCCTCATGGCCAAGTACAAGGCCGACACCTTCGACAAGAAGGTCGACCTCGGAGTCGGAGCCTACCGAGATAACACCGGAAAACCCTGGGTTCTGCCCGTCGTCTCCAAGGTCGACTCGCTGATTGTCGCAGACCCCACTGCCAACCACGAGTACCTCCCCATCACCGGTCTGCCCGACTTCACCAAGTCCGCTGCCAAGCTGATTCTGGGCCCCGACTCTCCCGCCATCAAGGAGAACCGAGTCGCCTCTTGCCAGACCATTTCCGGAACCGGCGCCAACCATCTCGGATCGCTCTTCCTGTCGCGATTCCCCTCCTCCGCCGCTCCCCCCAAGAGCGTCTTCCTCAGCCGTTCTCCCCCCTCTCCCGGAGCCACCGGCGACACCCCTCCCCGAGCTGCTGGCGGCCGAATCTGGATCTCCAACCCCACCTGGGCCAACCACAAGCAGATCTTCGAGAACGTCGGTCTGACCGTCAAGCAGTACCCCTACTGGGACCCCAAGACTCTGGCTCTGGACCTCAAGGGAATGCTCAACGCTCTTGAGAACGAGACCCGACCCGGAGACATTGTGCTCCTGCACGCCTGCGCACACAACCCCACCGGTGTCGATCCCGCCCAGGACGAGTGGAAGCAGATCGCCGAGGTCTGCAAGTCTAAGAAGCTCTTCCCCTTCTTCGACTCTGCCTACCAGGGCTTTGCCTCCGGCGATCTCGAGCGAGACGCCTGGGCCGTCCAGTACTTTGTTTCCCAGGGTCTGGAGCTGCTCATCTGCCAGTCTTTCGCCAAGAACTTTGGTCTGTACGGCCAGCGAGCCGGATGTCTGCACTTCATCACCCAGAGCGCCAAGGCTTCTGAGAACGTCAAGTCACAGCTGGCTTTCCTGCAGCGTTCGGAAATCTCCAACCCTCCCATCTACGGCGCTCGAATCGTGGCCCGTGTCCTCAACAACCCCGAGCTCTTTGGCGAGTGGAAGGAGAACCTGCTGGAGATGGCCAACCGAATCAAGAGCATGCGTGACGCGCTCAAGGGCGAGCTCATCAAGCTCAACACCCCCGGCAACTGGGACCACATCACCAACCAGATTGGTATGTTTTCTTTCACCGGTCTGTCTCCCCAGCAGGTGGAGCGACTGGTGAACGAGTTCCACGTTTACCTGACCAAGAACGGCCGAATTTCCATGGCCGGTCTCAATACCCACAACGTCGCTTACGTCGCCAAGGCCTTTGATGCCGTCGTTCGAGGCTAGGCTAATTATGTATTTGGAGCAGGATAGATTAATTTCATGTTTAGATGTCTACAATACTTATCGTGTAAGGATCGCAGCTACTGTATCGCATTATCCGAGTCGCTGCAAAGCACATGCAAGCAATTTGTGATTAGAATGCTGGATATTTACATTAAGCTCTCGGCATGCACAGATCGACATGATTTATCAACAATCAGCTTGCTGGTCACATCTGCATGATAACCGCATGCAGCATTTTACAGTATATAATTATGTATTTATATGTACTCGTGGTATGAGGAAAGGAAGGGGTGAATGTGAATAAATATATTTAAGAGCTTAGTTAGTATGGAGCGTGGGGAAGTTAGCACACGTCGTAGCTGGGGAAGACTCGCCGGCTCTTGACGTTGACACGCCACGAAGTGATGCCCTTTTCGGTGCCCACTAGCAGAGAGCCTCCATCGTAGGGGCTCCAGCACATGCCGCTAATGTCATGCTCTCGGTAGGTGAGACGACGAGACTCTCCGGAGTTGAGGGCCGGCAGCGACACTCTGGAAGACGAGGACGAGGACGGAGGTGCGGCCGAAAATGCGGAGTACACCGGAGGAGCGTAGTTGGCGGCGTGGTCGGTGATGGGCGTGATTTGGGGTTCCGAGTCCAGCGAAATATCCGAGCCGGCCATGTACTCTGATGAAGAGTTGGAGAGGTCGGATCGACCGGATCGGGCGGACCGGATGGACCGCTGCGACCACTCCTCCGGGTAGTAGTGGTGCATGGACTTTGGAGGACGTGAGTAGTAGGGCAGATGCAGCACCTGGTGGTTGGAGAAGTCTCGGAGATCCACCATATGCACTCTGCCACTATGTTCGCTGATGAACATGATGTCTTCGGGGCCTTCGGAGAACTTGAGGCATCGGAAGGCGCCGTGGTTTTCTTCTCGCCTGGACGAGGGCACTTCCACGAGAGGTTTTGAGTGTTTTCGCACGTCGTAGAGCCGGGCGACTCCGTCCTGAGACGCCACACCAAAGAGCACTCCGTTGGGGTGGAAGGCCGTTGAGAAGCCCGACTCGGAGCCGATCTCGATCGTGTGGGTCTTGACCCATCCGTATGCGCCTCTGTTGCAGACGTACACTTGGTTGGAGTCGCCGCAGGCCACTACGGTGGAGTTGTCCGGGGAAATTGAGGCGTGGTTGAGAGCCGAGGTGAAGCGAAACTGGTCTTCGACGGCAAAAGATGCAGAGCCAATGGACAGAAAGTAGAGCAGGTGGTCGTTGTTGCACACCAGGGCCTTGGTGGCATTATCGTACAGAGTGACGGCGTTGTTGATGGCTTCTCCGGTAAAGATTTCTCCAGAGTACGTTTCTTTAGTGGCGATGTTTCCGACACAGAAGAGCCCTGGAGACGAGGCTGGGGGTCGAGTCAGTCGAGAAAGACCGCTTCCCAGGGAGGGTCTTCGGGGTCCACAGCTTTGGTCGTAAACTCCTCCCGCTGCAACAATGCCGTTCTGAACACGGACGCAACGAGGCTCGAACTGGAACTCAAACAGCGGTTGGTCGGATCCGTCAAAGGACAGCTGTCGTATGGTGTTGTGGACCGGGTAGATGACCGAGTCGTGGGACATGCCTCCGCCCATATCTGTGGCATGGATGAGATCACGCAACTGCCAGTGCTTGACGGTCACGTGTGCGGGATAGAAGGTGTACTGGTCATGTAGCAGTGTGTTCTGGGCCCGCAGTTGTGCGGTGTCGATGGTCATATCGAGATATGTGGGTCGTGTATTGAGAGAAGGTCCTCCGTGGTAGCTGACAAGAGTAGTGGTGCAATATACACTATTACACTAACAAAATTACTGGGTACATGATATTGCTGCAGCGTGCATTTTAACCTTGCCATACAGAACATACTACCGCCTTGACGTCATGTGGTCTGCTGTGACCCCCAAGTTCTTATCTCAACTCTAATGCGACAAGACTGTGAACAGTAAAGAGGCCGTGAGGGCAGTATATAAGACAGGGCCGATGAGGCTGTCCGAAGAGGTCTGGCAACGCGGATTGCTTCCAAAGTTTTTGTCTGGACCCTCAACAAGCCCGGCAATTTACACCACCTCTTTTTCCCACCACTGCATACCCCGCAAACGGCACCACCTTGCTGTGATCGTGTAATTTAGGCAGCCTCAAACTCCACAAGTAAGCCGGTACTCTACTGCCTTGAATAATCTAAATGACAGACGTCGGAAGAGAGAGTGTTCAGAGGATAACCAATAAGGCAGTTGGGGTCGGCTGCTGAAATGCGAGTCGTCCTGGAAGAAGGCCATATTTTGCCACTGCCACATACCCACTGCTACCTACTCTAGATGCGCCAAGGGGATCTAAACTGGGCCCTGTCGATACGGGCTCTGTAGCTAAGGCAGCAGTGTTTGAGTGAGGTGGGATGATGCCTAAGTGACGAGACGTGGGGTACAGTACGACGATGCTTGGTTGAGACAGGTGGATTGACGTTGCTTATTGCGAAGAGATGTGATTACTAACGAACAAGAGGTGTGATTTTTTTGATTTTTATTTATTTATTTGCTAGCACGCCTAACAATTGGATGAGTAAGGCTGTAACCGAAGGGAAACCTGTCAAAAGACCAAAAATGTGGGCATTTTTGAGACACATTCCCATTTTGACGGGTTTACTTAGTTTGTCAACTAACTCTTAACAAATTGGAAAATGTTTAAATTTACCTCAAATGTACAGTCTTCAGCATAATGACCCGGACTTGACTCCAGAAACACACCCATGCCCCCTCAACTACCAACTACGCTACCATATCGTACTATTTCATTCCTCTCAGTCCAAAACCCAATCCAAAATCACGGTGGAACATTCTGGCTTTATTCCATCAAGATGCATGCGGGGCACACGAGCCAAAAGAGGGTCTTCAAGAGGGCGTTCTGGGGGGTCAAAGGTGACAAAAAACCACATATCCAGAAACCTCACACTGTTACAAACAGATTCCAGATATTTCCACTCTTCTACAGTCCTAAGACACCCAAATTCACTACTAACCAAGTCTCGCCACCTCAACTCAAAGCGTGTTAAACTCAGACGTGACAGGGTCCTCGGTGGCTAAAACCTCCGGACCAGAAACGACCGTTCTCCAAAACACCGTCGCAACCCCATCAACCAGCCGCCAACATGAGATGTCTGCTGATACTGCTGTTTTTGGCGTCGGTGGCGCTCGCCTCGTTCTACAAAAACAGCCCCGTCGTGGAAGCCAAGGGTAATCTGGGCCCGGTGCTGAAGTCCAACAAAACCTCCATTGTGGAGTTCTATGCACCCTGGTGTGGCCATTGCCGAAGCCTCTTGCCCGAGTACGTCAAGGCCTCCAAGGGTCTGCGAGGTCTCGCCAACGTGGTTGCTGTTGACTGTGACCAGGAGATCAACAAACCTCTGTGTGCTCAATGGAAGGTCCAGGGCTTCCCCACCCTCAAGATCTTCCGTCCGTTCAACGACCCCAAGACCGGCAAGAAGATGCGGCCCATGGTCGAGGACTACAAGGGTCCCCGTGAGGCCGCTACTATTGTCAAGGAGGTTTCTGGTCGAATCAAGAACCTTACCAAGCGACTTTCTAGCGTGGCTGACCTGAAGAAACTGCTGGAGACAGAGGAAGACACTTTCCATATTCTGTATCTGCCGTCCACCACCAAGAAGCTAGTCCAGGTGCCTCCCGTGCTCAAGGCCGTTGCAATTGACTTCGCTGATACTGCCAAGGTCTCGTTTTCTCCTGGAAAGACCGTTCCCGAGATTGTCAAGCATCTCCAGCGAGAATACCCTTCCCTTTCGAAGCTCGACACTACCCAGAGCCAGATTGTGCTGCTCAAGAAGGGCCACCATCCCGTCTTCCATACCAAGGACCTGTCTTACGACGGAATCACAAAGTTTGCTAACCAGTACGTGGTCATTCGAGAAGGCAAGAACCGAAACGCTCCTGCCAAGAAGACTCTCAAGGAGTTTGTCATCGAGTCTGACGTGCCCGACCTCGCCACCGACAACGACTCTGTTGACGAGGAAGACGAGATCCTCACGGATGCCAAGGACGATATCGAAGTCGAGATTGTCGAGCAGGTTGAGGAGGTCACCCAGGAGGACGAGGAGACCGCCCAGCCCGACTCTGATACTGACGATACCGAGCCCGAGCCTCTGATGGCTGACTCTCCCTCTGATTCAGACTCTGACACTGATTACGACGCTGATACTGAGGATATCGAGGAAGAGAAGCCCTCCAAGATCACTCCTGCTCCTGGATCGGCTGAAAAAGTCAACCTTAATGGCGGCCCCGAGCACCAGAAGGCCCAGATCCAGTCCATCATTGACAAATACGGAGAGGAACCCCACCCCCGACAGGCTACTCGAATCTACTCCTTTGCCGAGCTGCGTGATGCTTGTCTCAAGTCCGACTCTCCCGCCTGTATTGTCATGGCTACTTCTCCTTACGGCTACCAGACTGATCTTCTGACCATCCACAAGGCTGCCCGACATGCCAGCGACGAGACCTACAAGAAGGTCAAGTTCGTTTACTTTGTGGACATTACCGACGAGCTGGAGAAGCTTGCTGAGGAGCTCGGAATGGGTCCCTACACATACTTGACACCCTCTGCCAACCAAAAGGGCAGCGACCATCATCATCACGAGGGATCGTATGTCCTTGTCGATGTTCACAAGAACAAGGTCTTCAAGATGCCTTCTTCCGTTGCCAAGAATGAGGGCAACATTGTCAACTTTGCCACCAAGGGATACAAGAAGGTGGATGGCCAGAAGCTCCCTGCTCGATACAGATTCGAGTACTCTGACCGAGACGAGTTGTAAGTGGTGTAGAGGAGTAGGTACATGCCCATACAATAATAGTATATATATTAATCAACAAGTAATGCCAATAAGACAGATGCAAAAACTGCGTCCATGTGTTCCTGAGTTCGATGTACAAGTACTTGTAGTCATTGGGTTGAAACGCATGGCAACATATCATTGCTTAGTCAGCATAAAAAATGATCAAACATACCACTCGGAAGAGGGCAAAAATATACTCCGCAACGGAGAATTGAACTCCGGTCCCCCGCGTGCTGAACGAACGTTCTGACAGGCGGAAATTCTAGCCACTAAACTATTGCGGATTTTTTTTTTTTTTACAACATATTCAATACATTCAGTAGAAGGGCCCTAAATTCGCGGAAATATCCATCTGACCGGCTTCCGTGCTTCTCCTCCCCGAGTAGAGAAGCCGGCTGTGTCGTGGTG
>ULGY01000028.1:0-38648 GCA_900519085.1 Yarrowia deformans | reverse complement strand
CTTCGTGGCCAAGTGGTAAGGCGCAGCACTAGTAATGCTGAGATCATCAGTTCAAATCTGGTCGAAGGCATTTCTTTTTGGACTTTTTTATGTAGCCGGCCTCCTGAATGACGTTTTGCTACAACCAGCGCAAAGCTCAACAGTATTTCGTTGGACTCACTTTTTTAGCGTGGATGGCTGGGAGTAGAAATCTTCAACTAAACCATCGACAACCTTTGTGGAGATTTTAGTACGAATAAGTAGGACACCCACCGAGTAGCGATAAGATCACACCAAAATGACCAGTTCGATTAAAATGTGATGAGTCGAATCGCGTTATCGGGCTATCTATTATCACCAATATCCAACAATTGCCTTGTGTATATTACACGCACTCATTCACGTGTCCCGTTATAAATCCGATAATAACCACCACGGTGCTTCCCCAAACTTTGAAGCCCCCCAAGGTGCAGTGTTATCTCAACAGTCTTTCTTCTTCAGCAAACCAGGAACCCTACGATGACAGAGACACAGACAGGGTGATACGGACACAGCTGGGGCGATACAGACACAGACGACACAGACGACGCAGACACAGACGCCAACGACTCAAACTGATACGATATGCCAGTTGTTCAAATTGGAGTATCCGAACCAGGGCAACTGCAAGAACAACAGCCTTGTCGCCGGTACATAAAACAAGCCGTTCCACGTCATTGATGCGCCCTACTGTCACTCGGCTACTACAAGTACCTGGTAGCACCTCGTCAACAACCCCGGAGGCACTACTTTGTCGTTCTCAACAAAAGAGCTTTCGATAACAATCGGTGAGATTGTCACCGGCAAGCTGCCCATGAATCAAAGCTCTCTCGAGACATACAGAGGTTCTTCATGACTTGTCTCGACTGGCTAGTTCTGCTTCTTGGCACCGCACAAACTCAGTGATGTCTCGCGACGGATTGTCTCCAAGTGCCGAGATCCGACCGACAACGACAACTCCCAAGTCATGACAAACGGTGCCTATGGAATAGTCTACATGTCTTCGTTGGTTCAGTGTTACTATCTTACCGTTCTACGGTGCTATGGCGATCAACGACAACGCACGGATGAAACAGACAACTTCAGTCAAAGGACCACGAAACCAATGATGTCTCAATCAGTGATATCTCAACCAGTGATATCTCAATCAGTGACATCTCACCCATTTACACCTCAACCAGTGATACTCAAAGCTTCTCCTATGCCTTCAACCCGAAATTACCAATCTTCGCGGTAGAGATCAACTCGACAACGTTGTTGTCTACTTGTCATGAGAGCCACTCATACGATACCATTCTAAACATTTCCACTGACCACAATACCCACACGTGATACTACGCAATTCTTGATTCTGATAAAAAAAGTCGGGATACTGGATACCGCTTACTAAGCAACCACAGCAGCTCTTCAGTCTCCACAGCTAGGTTCGACGTCCCCGTGACCTCCTCGATTTGGCTTCTCCACATGCAGCTAAAAAGTCCCGAACCTAAATAATTATCTGCTGCTGCTGCTGCTGCTTCTAATTGATGCCCCAGCAAGCTCTGCAGGGCTTTAGATTGGGTATTAATAAGCAGCTGGAGATGAGGTTGCCTGTCCATCTGAGGACATGGCTGTGGCACAGTCTCGTCCGAATCTCTCATTCTATCGCTCACCCCATCGCTTCGGCAGTCTCCACATGTCTTGCTGCCTCCTACGTTCCCCCCATCGGGCCCATTTAGCCTTCCACTGTACTTACCCTGCAGTGCAGTGTGAGGGACCAAGGTTTGAAATTTTTTAGAGAAGCGAGTTTTGGTTTCTTGACGACGTTTGTTGTGTGAAGACGAAGAAGAAGAAAATGGAAGGACAGGCCCAGCAATTCCGAGGATACTCTCGAACCTGCTTTAACTGTGAGTGTGGTGATTTGTGAGGAGGAAGGGCAACCACAACATGGCATGACATGTGTTGCGTGATGGTGTTTGTGTTTTCGTGTCACAACGTTTTTTCCAACTAATTACTAACCCCCAGGCGGTGAATTCGGTCACCAGGTGCGAGCTTGCCCCCGTGTGGGCAACCCCGTCTGCTACAACTGTGGCAACGACGGCCACATGTCCCGAGACTGCACTGAGGAGCCCAAGGAGAAGGCTTGCTTCAAGTGCAACCAGCCCGGCCACATTCTGAAGGAGTGCCCCCAGAACGACGCCATCGTCCACGACGGTGCTGCCCCCGTTGTTCCCGGCGAGGCTCCCATTGGCGGTGAGTTCGGTGCCCCCCGAGGCCCCTCCGGCGTCTGCTACAAGTGTGGCAAGCCCGGCCACTTTGCCCGAGCCTGCAAGAGCGTCCCCGCTGCCGCCGGCCCCGGTGGAGCTGCTCCCCCCAAGTTTGGCCGAACCCAGTCCTGCTACTCTTGTGGCGGCCAGGGTCACCTGTCCAAGGACTGCACCGTTGGCCAGAAGTGCTACAACTGCGGCTCCATGGGCCATGTGTCCAAGGAGTGCGGCGAGGCCCAGAGCCGAGTCTGCTACAACTGCAAGAAGCCCGGCCACATTGCCATCAAGTGCGATGAGGTCCGAGCTGCTTAAGCAGAGTTATGTATTATAGATATGACTGATCGAAGTGTAATATAGTAGGGGGTGTGTATAAGAGGCTGGCGGCATTCTGCAATCAGCACTGGATGGAGTGTAGAACCAACGCCAGGATTTCTAGATCAAGCAACATTGGATTGGACGCCATCCTTACGAGACCATTCAGAGAGGCAACGAAGACAACACATCAGCTGAGTTGATAAAGCAGCACCTGCTTGAGTGATGGCTGCGAGGGTCATTCGAAAAGTTATACACACAGTGCAAGTGTGGGTACTGGTACTTGCTGGTACGAGCACAGTGCTTCACTGCTACAGAACAGATCTCATCCGATCAAATGGTTCTCTCTTCTCATGTCATATCATAACATCTCTCGTTGTTGTCTTTCCTTCAGTGTGACCTCCCTCATCTGTTAGGCTATGATCGATCCTTATCTGTTTCTTAGACTGTCTCTCTGAGTTATCGGTTGTCTGTTCAGTCTACCACTACGTTTTCGGTCAAAACAGGGTTACCTACTTTTTGACGATATTGGACGCACAATTCTCCAGACACTATTGAGGAGTCTACCATTTGGATTGTCTCGTCGATAGGAACCAAACGGTAGAAGTTTACATGTCGGCTTATTAGTTGGTGACCGTCCTTCCGTCCTACGAGTATCATTGTGTATGGTTAATGTTGGCTGAGGTGCTGTAACAGCTTCCAAGGAGATCTGAGAAGATGTGGACTTGAACACTCGTACTGGGTCTCCCAAATAGATGGATCTTTCATTTAATATTTAGGGATAATTTCCTGAAGAACTGTCTTGATCTGGAAGACGGCGGGAGACAGATGCAGCTGACCTTAGTTCGGTCGAGAAGAGGACACAAAATAATTCGATGGGTGCTTGTTGGACACAAATACTAACGTTTTCATAGGAATCAGAGGCCTATTGCGATCTTTTTGGTACTACTTTGTTGGATTTGTGTGAGAATACCTGGTAATTAGTCGCTATGTCTTTCTACCTTGAGCTCTGCTGTAAGCTGCCCTTTCTTATTTGGTGCGGCTGTTACACCACAAAACTACGGAAGGGGCTGACTGTTGACCACGTTATTATCTGATCCTCTCAGTACCATGCAAACGAGGCTGTGTAATGTTGAGGGCACCAGATCGAGTACTCGCGCCGCTACATACTTGTACTTCTGGTTGGTACTGTCGCTGCTTCATATGGATACCCATTCCTCATAGCTCTACGAGTACATACGATGATATTGACTTGTAGCCCTACTGTAGCTACAGTATAAGAAGCTACCGATACCGTACTGACAGTATTCCGTCGTCTACCGTATTTCCATTGTGAATAACGTCTAAAGCTCTTAGTGCGGTAATCGCACCAGATCAGATCGCTCCAGCCGCACTGGTTTCACTACACCCTGAATAGCCCTTCAGGGGTAATAATAAGAGACGTTACTGGCCACTATTGCCTGTGCTGTGCTGGGCTAAGAAACACTGCACCCCTTGCAGCAGGAGTATTATACGAGACAGTAGATGCGGCGACACGTAGATGCGGTGAACACGTTTCAGGTGATTAGAGGAGTGGGGCCGAGTGGGCCTGTAACGGGAGACCTGCGACCTGTGAGACATGGCCATTCAACAGTTGAGCTCTAATGGTCGAGGGTCCAAGTAAGGGCATGGTGGTTCACACAACTTCTCCTGGAACACGTAAGAAGACATTGCCAGGAATGACATCATCAGATCATCTCCGAGGCGCATCCTTTGTTTCTTACCAGTGACTGGCTACGAGTAGATCTACTGGGTAGCTCATTGTTCGCCCGTTGGACTATTTTTAACACTTTGAATTCTTCCCGCGATCGTCAAACGTCCGCTGGACAATCCGTGCACCCATGAGGCCAACTGTTGTGGGCTATTTTTGGAACAGACAAGAAATATGACGATTGTAAGCATGTAATATGCACGAGATTCGACGTCTCCTATGTTCAGCGGTTGCTTTGTGTCCCAAGAAGAGGACTCCAATGACCCCCAAAGTGCCCCATCTCCATAGGCTCCATTTTCACGCTATAAATAACACACGTCTGGGAAGCGTGGAATAAGCGAGTAGGGTTAGGGCCACAGTGAAGCTTGCCGCTTTTTTGGGAAGTATGTAAACCATGGGGACAGGGACTGTGAGTAAAATTAAAAATGCTGTGGTTATTACTTTTTGGTGACAATACAGCAGATTCAACAATGGGCCGTGTCGGTTCTTAGCCGAAATCGGGCGTGTTTGGGGCGAAATTCATTCCCTCTTTCGTGCGGTCAGCATTTTTGCCTCATGTCTTTGTAACATGCACTTTCTCTCACACCTATAACAAGCACAAGAGGTCTCTCTCTATTACAGACTGACTGCCAACGGAAGCCAAGACAAATACGATCAGTTCACGTGTATAGGGGGTGGAGGTAGTGGAAATGAAATCAGTGGTACGGTATGTCGACCGGGTTTCATGTCCGCTTCAGCGTGAAAAATCACGTTCCAGCCCCAATAACTCGTTCCAGCCTCAAAAACGAAATTAAAACAGCGACACATGTCTTCAAATGACAAGCACGACCCCCATGGCTGTCTCCGTGGGGCAGTTGGGCGACATCAACGGCACGCGTACAAGGTTATCCAGGAGAAGGGAGGTTTGGAAAGAGGGGTCTAGGGGATGGTACAAGTCGAGTGATGAGTTTGTATGGGAAAGAGGCGGAAAAAGCCGTCAGACGAACGGGACGGGCTCGCCGATGTAGATCCGCCGCTTCCCCGGCGCAGAAACTCCCTCTTTCGGCCCCCAGACTCTTGTGCATTCCACTTCTACTTTTAGCAACAAGCGCACGTCAGAGTTTCACATCCAACTCTAACCCTTCAACAGTGCATATAAACATGTGGCTTAATATACCGCTAGAGTTGGAGAAAACAATTTTGGACGGAGTATCGACCTGTCTTCATATACAACTACGGACATCCAGAAACAGCTGAGATAGCTCAGAAAACGGACACTCTGAACGGATACCGTGAATGGACACCCTGAACATACACAAACACACTCAAACATTACACCACACATCCTGCACCATCAGCTAATAATCGACATACTCTTGCACACCTAACGACTTCAAGTGAGTATCGAGCAGAGAAACCACACACAGAGAAGAAGACACTTGTTGTACTTTCTCGTCAGAGTGACACCAACAGGGTCGGCTGAAGAAGCGACAGACACAGTCGTCTGGACAACACACAAAGACCGGATCGGACTGGTCGTTTTTCGATCTGGCTGCTGTGTGGAGTTGAGGGATGGCAAGGCAAGCGATTAACAGCGACCAGTGACATGGACAGAGTCTTGTGTCATTGGCGTGTTCGATTCGAGTCTCTTCTGATCAGTCGATCCCGCTATCCCGGCCAGTCCAACGTTCCATGCGTTCCACATGCTCCCGATGATGTGTTTTGCCGGATCCGTCGGTCCTTGTTGGACCCGAACCGAGCCGCTGGGAGAGGCCGTTATCACAGTCATCAGTCAGCTCGAAAACGATCGCCGTGATAGTCGTCTTTCGTTCCTGGTCTCAGCTCTTGGACAACACCATTGTTGGTGTCGTTGCACTCAACTATCACCGTGACTGCTCCAGAATCTGTTGGTCCACTCCTAGCCCTCATCTGTCAATCCCACTAACACAGTGTCTTACCAACGCCCCAACCCCAACCCCTTTGAGGGCGAACGGCTGAGCGATTCCGACGATGGATACCCCTCCACCCGTTCCCGAGCCAACCATTCCAACCCCAACCTCAACCAGGACACCTCCTACAACCCCTCCTATGACTACACACCTAGCCACCCCGCCTCGGGTGCTGCGCCTTACCCTGTGCCTACAGTCAACGTCAGCAGTGGAGTGAGCCGTACGCCCTCTGGCAACCACTACGAGGACCCCAGCGAGTACGGCTACCACGGCAACACCTCCAATCTCTACCAGATGGACTCTCTGACGCCGAACCACACCATCAACGACTTCCACGAGCACGAGGGAGACATCACCCGGGCTTCTTTCGCGAACGACGATGACCGGGCGCCTCTCCGAGACGAAACAGCCTACCATGGCTACCAGGGTCCTTTTGTAGGTGAGAACGATCAGCATCTGCAGCAGCATCAGCAAGCTCCTCTTCCTTACCCTTACCCTCACCATCAGCATCATGACATTCACCATGCCGATTCCACCACTGCCCTGCCCCAGGGAGAGCAGATTGGAGGAGAGTACATTGATCTGGCCGAGGCTCAGCGAGAGTTCATTGGCGACGTGTCCAACGGCACCCCCGAGCCGTCCTACAACACCATCCCCGAAGACGGCACTCTCAACGAGTACCATGATGGAGTCTACTCCGGTCAGCCTGGCTACCCTTCGTCAGACTTCGATCCCAACTTCCCCAACTACCCCGGCAGTGATGGACGAACCACCTCTCTCATGTCTACAGGCTCTGAGGGCTGGCAGAAACGTCAGCAGGTCAATCTCAAACGATTCCCCACCCGTAAGGTCAAGCTGGCCAAGGGAGCCGTCTTTTCCACAGAGTACCCCGTTCCTTCGGCGATCAAAAACTCGATTCTGCCCGAGTACATTGACGCCGAAACCGGCAGAACCGAGTTCACTCACATGCGGTACACCGCCGCCACTTGTGACCCTGACGATTTCACGGTTGAAAACGGATACAAGCTGCGAGCCAACACGTACGGCCGACAGACGGAGCTGCTGATCGCCATCACCTATTACAACGAAGACAAGGTGCTGACGGCCCGAACCATGTACGGCATCATGCAGAACGTGCGGGACATTTGCCGGCTGAAAAAGTCCGAGTTTTGGAAGTCGGGTGGCACCGAGCCGTGGCAGAAGATTGTGGTGTCGCTGGTGTTTGACGGAATCGACCCCTGCGACAAGGAGGTGCTCGACATGCTTGCCACCATTGGTCTGTACCAGGACGGAGTCATGAAGAAGGACATTGACGGCAAGGAGACGGTGGCTCATATCTTTGAGTACACCACCCAGCTGTGTGTGACTCCCAAGCAGCAGCTGGTCAAGCCCACCAGCAACGATCCAATGTCGTTGCCCCCCATCCAGATGATTTTCTGTCTCAAGCAGAAGAACTCCAAGAAGATCAACTCGCACAGATGGCTGTTCAACGCGTTTGGTAAGATTCTGCAGCCCGAAATCTTCATTCTGCTCGATGCAGGCACCAAGCCCGGTCCCAAGTCCATCCTCTACCTGTGGGAGTCCTTCTACAACAACAAAAACGTCGGAGGAGCCTGTGGAGAGATCCACGCCATGCTGGGCAAGAACCACCGCAAGCTGCTCAACCCGCTGGTGGCCGCCCAGAACTTTGAGTACAAAATCTCAAACATTCTCGACAAGCCGCTGGAGTCGTCGTTTGGCTACGTGTCTGTCTTACCCGGAGCCTTTTCGGCCTACAGATACTCTGCCGTCGAGGGCCGTCCTCTGGAGCAGTACTTCCACGGAGACCATACTCTGGGCAGTCGGCTGGGCAAGAAGGGAATCGACGGAATGTCCATTTTCCGCAAAAACATGTTTTTGGCCGAAGATCGAATTCTGTGTTTCGAAGTTACCTTCAAGGCCGGCTGCAAGTGGCATCTGGCGTACATCAAGCAGTCCAAGGCCGAAACTGATGTTCCTGAGGCCATTGACGAGTTCATTGGCCAGCGACGACGATGGCTGAACGGTTCGTTTGCAGCCACTCTTTATTCCGTGGCCCATTTCCCCCGAATCTACCGTTCCAGACACAACCCCCTTCGAATGTTCTTTTTCCACATTCAGGAGATTTACAATCTCGTCAACCTCGTCCTGTCCTGGTTCTCTCTTGCCTCCTACTTCCTTACCACCACTGTCATCATGGATCTTGCTGCCAACCCCCGAAAGTACGGTGGAGACGACAACTCCCATGGCTTTCCCTTTGGAGATACAGCGTCGCCCATCATCTCTCTGATTCTCAAGTACCTGTACTGTGCGTGTCTGGTGATTTCGTTCATTCTGGCGCTTGGAAATCGGCCCAAGGGTTCTAAGACAACTTACTACATCATGGTATGTATCTTTGGATGCATTCAAATCTATGTTTTGGTGATTTCGTTCTGGCTGGCGGCTAATGCGTTCATAGACAACAAAATCACGAGTGCGTCCGACTTCTTCTCCGACTTCTTCGACTCCATTACCGGTCTCATTGTCGTGGCGTTGGCGTCCACCTACGGTCTCTATTTCATCTCGGGAATCCTCTACCTCGACCCCTGGCATTGCATCCACTCGTTCCCTCAGTACATGTTCTTCATGCAGTCCTTTGTCAACATTCTCAACGTGTATGCCTTCTGCAACTGGCACGATGTGTCCTGGGGAACCAAGGGCTCTGATAAGGCGGACGCCCTGCCCTCAGTACACTCCAAGAAGAACAAGGACGACGGAGACGACGAGGCGGTCATTGAAGAAGCCGATAAACCACAAAAGGATATCGATATGCAGTTCCAACAGGTGGTCAAACGAGCTCTCACGCCGTACAAGCCTCCTCCTCCTGAAAAGTCGCTCAACCGAGACGATGAGAACCGAAACTTCCGAACCAATCTCGTCATTGTCTGGCTCATCACTAACGGAGCGTTGGCCATCGGTGTCACTTCTCAGAGCATCCATGCCTTTGGTATCGACGCTTCTCAAACCACAAAGACAGCCTACTTCTTTGGAGCTCTTCTGTGGTCCACTGCCATCGTGGCTCTCATTCGGTTCATTGGATGTCTCTACTTTGTCATCAAGTCCACCTTCAAGCGGCTCATTGCGAAGCGATAAGCGATGAGAGCCGAAAAGCGAACCAGGTTTGCACTTTTGTAATTATTAAGATAGATACCTCATTGACAGAGCGATTATGTAGCCTCAAGTAGAAACAGAACGAGCACATCGAAAAGATTTTGGTTTTTTGTGGTGTTACTCGTTCCTTCGCTGATTATGTAATGGTGAGTTTGAACTTAAAAGAATTCATCAAAAATACGTTGGTATCTTGACATCCAAAAAGATTAGCCCGACGTGGGGCTTGAACCCACAGCCTTGAGATGACTTTAGAATAAGAGTCTCACGCTCTACCGATTGAGCTAGCCAGGCGCTCGGTATCCAAAAAAAGTGGACTTTCATCTTCTACCAACGTATTGATTTGTAAGCCGCGATCTTAGAATGGGACGGAGTTGAGACTGTGAATTTGTTGTCAAGGTGCTCTACAGCATCACGCAAGGGGACTTTACTCGTTTGGTATGTTCCGACTTGAGTTTTGATGCATCCCTGATGTGCTAGAAAGCAGCCTTCTGACGACCAACTACATGCGGGAGGGCTATGACATGAGAACAGTCTTCGAGCCAGAAAAAAAGCGAAGAGGTGGTAGATCTGGGCCGACTCATGACATTTTTGAAGTGTTGATTCATTTTGGTGCTTGGTGGGGTTGTGTAGAACTTTTGAGAGTGTGGTGTTGGCGAGGAGATAATTATGTGAGCTTTATGCATCGAGAACAATATCAGTTGTTGAATGAGAAGGTCACAGAGTGTTTCGAAAAGCTCAGAAGGGCCATTATGAGGTCAGAGTGAAGTCTTTGTCGTCATCCGAAGACTGTGTCATCTTTTCAAGACCACATGGGTTCTGAAACAAAACATACGAGAAAGATCAATAGCCCGTTGTTGAGTCTGTGAAGTTGTAGCAAGCGAAGGGAGTTGTTTAGGTAATCATTGAAACGGAGCAACTGTATGGATTGATGCTGTAATAGTTCACTGCGTTCTTGTTGAATCGACCGTCAAGTTCTTGCAATTGTGACTGAGCACGGAGGGCAAGAGCGACGGTTCTTGGAGAACCTTGGGGATTGCTTGGATTGCACCATCGAGAGGCTTCTTCGAGGGGCTCTACAGAAAGTCTCTTCTCGTCATGTGGTCACAACAATTGGAGGTGACTCTTTGGGTGGGGTGAAACAGTGTTTTGAGGTTGCCAACATGGGAATACGTAGTAGCAACAGTTATGGATAGTTCATGACGAGGTGAACAGCAGCAGGGACTTCACAGTCCACTTCTCCAGTCCATGGCAATCGTCTTCAACGGTAGAGTACGGTACTGTACTGCGGGATTACGTGGACTCCTTGAGACACTCAGTATGGCCTGACTCCAGAACTTCGGCATTGGACGGAGAAGACGTATAGTAATATTTTGCACAACTAGAGAGCCGTTCGTAAAGAGCACCAGACCGGAGGGGCAGACTACTGGGTGGGCAGCACCCCCTCAGGACCCCGAGGTCCCTACAGGATTGCTCAGTTGCTGCCAGCCTTGTTGACTGGGGTTCACTTATCGTGACTGGGGGGCTGGAACACTTTCTTTTGTGACCGGGGGGTCACTCGGGATTCGCGGAACTCGTTTCCGTGACAACTAATTGCAGTACGCACAGGAGTCGTACGTACCGCGTACAATGACGGTCACGGTCCTCGAACAACAACGTGCGTCTTGCAGAAACTCTGGTTAACTCTGGGGTGGTGACAAGGGTATGGAAAAGCTTTGGAAGGGTTGGGTCGCGGTTAAAGCGGCTCTAGCTTTGACGTCGTGTCGATCAGCCAGCCCCCCGGAAGGTCGCAGATGATCAGCGATGGGGGGGGGTGGGGGTTCGGACTGGTGGTGTTGGTTCGTGGTGATGTAGGGGGAGGACACTGGTTCCCATGCTGTAGCAGAGTGAGACCTCGCACCGACACCGTGGATAATACTGGTTCTCATTTCTTGGAGCAGATACGTGTGGTCACATGGGTTTCCTCCACCCCCCGCCATACCCAAGCGTACCCGCTAGACTGTAAGTTCAGGATATAGAGGCAACATTAAAAAGTGCCGTCTAGGCTATTTCAGGCCTTGTCTGGTGGAGAAGTACAGTTGCGACAGTGCGACGTACGGGTACAACGGGCAGACAATACAACGTCACCCCAAATGGTAATTTCTAGCTGCTGCTTGAGCAGCTGAAACATGTCGTCCTGTTGAACTCATGAGACGCTCCGCGGAAGTCATGAGGTATTAGATGTTCCGAAAGGGATATTATGGAGCCCTGTTACAGTGCAATGTCCCGGTCAGAGAGGTACGACGTACGAAAAAAAACGAGAACAAGTGTTGCGGTTTCTAATAAGACTGTGGAGCTCGTTGAACGGATTTGTAATCAGTCAGGTGGTCCCTGAATACCGAACACCGCCACACCGAAACACCTGTATCTGTAGTCAGCTACAGTTACACCTACTTGTGCAAGAAGAGCAACATTGACTCTTCATCGGTACAAGCGATCTTCCATGAACCGCACCCCCGCCCTTTGTCTCATCCTACTGTCTCACTCTCGTAGTTGTACGATACTCGTAGTGGAAGCAAAAGCTCCGAACAAGTCCAGAGCGACGACCCGGAATCTCAGACTCCAGACAGGCAGTCACCTGCATGGTGGAGCACGTCGACAATGGGGGTGGATCTAGCGTAACGAGAACAGACAAAGGAGGATTACAAAGGGAGAGGGTGCACGACGCACAAAGAGTTTGACGAGACGTTCAGCAAAAAGTTGTTCAGTCCTGGAAGGAGGGGCAACATGTATGTAACAGAAGAACAACATGCGTGGAAGACTTCAAACAGTGAGACTCGAGAGGAAGCACAGGGCGGGTGGACACAGTCAAGACGTACTCCCTACGTTCCCTACGCGGACAGTCTTAGACATACGACTGTTGGCGAGCGGTTGCGAGTTGCTACTTGTCGCTATTATCCGGTTGGGCGAACAACGGTAGGAACCACTCAACAGTATGTACTACAAGTAGCACTATTACCCGTACCTACGTCATCTGCCGGTACAGCATGTACGCGCGCGTAGCCACAGACAATGGTCGCTTGTCTGTGTCAGGTTTTTTTTTACGCACTGCCACGATGACGGCAATGACGACTTTGACGACAATGCCACAAGCACCGTAGACGGCAATGTTCGACAATCGAGAGGTGGTACAATGGGTTGTAACTCGCTAAACCGTCGCTTGCCCGGGAAAGGTTTGGTCGTAAAATAAACGTCCACCACGTCTCTTCGGTGGGATGAAAGACAACCCGTTTGGGTGTCTGTGGGGCTCTGAGACAGTGTGAGACAGGTGAAATGGAGGGTGAGTTGGTGGGACCGGGTGAGACCGACTGAGTGCAAATACTTACAGTGCAGTAGCTAAACTACGAGTAGGTGAAACTGATTCAAAAATGAGACAGTAAACAGCACAGCTCGACTGTAGAACTCGACGGCAGAAATCCACGGCAAAACTTGATAGCAATACAAGTGTGTGTGTACTCGTGCTCACTCATTGCTTTTCCCCCCTCATCACCCCCACCTGGAAGAAAAGTCAACTGTCCTAGGAGCTGGGAACTCTCTGTCTCACGGCCATTGTAGTCGATAACCACAAAGAATCCTCCCCACGGTGCAGCAAGTCAAAAGTATATGTGACCGGGGTGTGTGGAGGTTATTGAAGGGCTATATTCTCACAGGCTTCATAATCACATTTGCACACATTGCACATTGCACAATCACATTTGCGAATTGCTTTTGTGGTCATGAGGGGCTCGAAAGCTTGCCAGGAGGAGCGGACGGAGTGAAGCTCTGACGACCTCATGCTAGCCATCGTGTCAACTCGACCGGCTTGGCTACCACGTGCCAGACAAACTCTTACCCCAGCTTTCTCACCCTTCCCTCGAAAGAAACGCACGCACGGGAGTGGATCCCTGTGCACATCTGTCGATCCTTCAACTAATGAGTGCCGTTAATGGCGCACACAGAGGGCGGCAGGAAGGAGGTGAAAAGTGACCCTTCGAGAAACCACTCTGCCTAAAGAGGTAACCAAATGGCAGTGACGTACTACTGACATCGGGTACACTCGACTGTCACCTCGTGTAACAGACCACCGTTCTCCTACCCTCAAGGTCACATTGCCCCACCTAAAAACACAAAGAGCCTCCGTCTCTAAAAACCTCGTCAGTCTCAAACGTCGTTCGTCTCAAGCCGTCCGTCTCAGTTGCGCTAGCGAATCGTTCATCCCCCGTCCATGCCCCGCTAAAGTCGGAAACCAAAAAAGAGCCACAGTAAAGTTGGCGGTAGTGTCAAGGTTTTTAGTTGGCTGCCATAAGTGGGTGTTTCTTTGTCACTCTGACTTTGGCTACTTTTGCTTGTCTTAGGTTTATACAGTGGTTGGTTGGGGGGGAGGGTTGTACATGACGGCTAGAGTTCTTGTAAGGTGCTGGAGAGTGTTGGTTTATTGCTGAACAGCTCATGCGATCACGTGACTGTTAAGCAAGGTCGATATTTCGTTTTAGTCATCCCCTTCAACCACAGGAATATTCTCCCAACACCATTCGCTAATTACAGTATTTTACACCACACACCTCTACACACTAAACCATAACTTAGTGTGATGGGCATGGTTTCGACGATTGACAACAAGAGACACTTGTGAGTGGTGGAAAAGTAAAACACAAAGTGAAGGGGGGGGAGGGAGAGAAAGGCGGACAGAGAAGAAAAGAAAAAGAAAAAATATGAAACGAGGGAGATCTACCTCAGGCGGTTTTCTGAAGAGCTTTTTGAATGGCTTTCGGCCTAGCTTGAATGTGCATATAATTCCTTCCACATTTGGAAATTGCGGTCTCTTCACCGGCTTTTTCACTCCACCTAATACCCCTCATCACCATCCATCCCGTTCAGAGGACGTCCACCCTCCACCCCTGTTCGAAACCCTGTTCATCACATGCCGATCGCTGCACCCCGCAATTTTAATAGTGCCAGTGTGTATTTCCGTTAAGCTTGAGAAAGACAAGCTTGGGGGATGAGAGCGTTGGCGGCCAGAGCGACAGGATTTGCATCGGGCAAATTATAAATACACCGGGATCCCCATCGACAGATTCTTTCCTTCCATCAGCAAGCCTTCTTCTCTCACTCAACCAGCTTCTACCTCCCCCCTTACATACCCGATGAAGTTCACCACCGTCACTCTCGCTGTCGTCGCAGCCACCGCCATCGCCGCTCCTACCCAGCAGCTCGAGTCTCGAGACCTCCAGATCTCCGGCTCCAACGCCGCTGAGCTCGTCAAGCAGTACGCTCCCGTCTACACTCTGGCCCCCGGTGCCTTTGCCACCCAGACCGAGCCCGAGCCCATGGGCTTCCTCGACTTCTCCGGTTACGTCAACTTCTTCGTTGGCCTGCTGCAGCTTGGTGGCCAGTTCATCAAGGACGGAGGACGAGCTCTCGTCGACCTTGACATCAACAAGGTCGGATCCGCCGCCGTCAACTTCTTCCAGGGTCTTATGGTCTACTTCAACGCCTTCCTCGCCGCCGTCCAGCAGGGAACCAAGTTCGACAAGGCCGTCTACGAGTTCCTCATCAACTCCGGCCTCAAGGACTTCCTGACCAACGTCTCCGCCTTCATCATCAACATCTCCAAGAACCTCCTCCAGTCTCCTCTGCTCGGCACCATCGTCAACCTGCTCAAGCCTCTCGTCAAGTGGATCTTTGGCGCCAAGCAGTCCGTCCAGAAGACCCTGGGTGACGCTGCCAACACCGTTGGTTTCGACCGAGCTCTGCTCACCATCCAGTCTTTCGACGCCGCCGCTGCCAAGAAGCTCGGCAACTAGATTGAGGAACAAGCCGCAGCCTTGCCTCAGTTTAGATGATCTGATTCTTTTAGTACTGGTACTAACTAATTCTTCAATTTATTTTTCTCACTTCAACTTCCGGAGGTAATCGTGCGAGCTTGCGAGCACTGTTGCCGACTCACATCAGTAGTCACTAATATTCACAGGACAGTAGTGTTAGTATTGTATTGTAGCAGGTGGTAGCAACTGTCTCCGCATCGCCACTTCCCATAGCAGTATATCCCGGCCACTATACCTATCCAGTTCGTCCCTCAGCTCTTCAGCTCAACCACTGTCATCACCCCGCTCCCTTCTCCACACCCCTGCAATGTTTACTTCTCCACCTGTGCCACAAGTAAGACATGGCCCACTGGCGGTATTAATCCCTCAAGATGTTTTGCCAAATGCGAAACAATGTCTCGAGATTATCCTACCTTGTACAATGATTTCGTTGATCTTGAACTTCCCTTTCTCCTCCTCTGATTATCACCCTCTGCGGATGTGGTGTTTCACTTTGACTAGTTTGGGTAGAGACTGGCTGTTTTTGGCGAGACACGAGAAACAAGTTCGGAGACATGCTCAGTTGAATTAGTGCTCGTAAGGCGGGTGTCTGAAATATACTTGGCTTCTATTTGTACTTGTACTTGTACGGGAGATTCTTGCACGAGTACAAGTACGTCACGAGTGTGGATTTACTCGTATCTACGTACATAGCGTACTCGTACTCGTTCTTGTACGAGGTGCACTGTATACAGAGTAGAATGATTAGTGATCAATTGTGTGTACTTGTAGAGCACGTGGTTGTCAATACTTGTTCAGCCATTGGAACCAACAAGTTGTGAGCACATCTGCTGTTTCAGGTCCAGTTGTCTTGTACAGATAATACGACGAACACTTTTATCGCCTTGGTCCTTGCTGTGCTAATTTTTTACGGGTGATTAAAGATCAGCACAAGATCGCCAATTCGAGATCACCATAGGATTCCCATGAGACAACTATTTCGATCGCCGCTTTTCAAAGGTACCAGAACGTCGATCAAAGAGGTACACGGAGTCCCACAATAGGTTTTTGAACGGGTTCAACAGGTTGAGGTGGTCATTTTTTTAATCAGGCGATTTTGGTGGTAAAGAGGTGGATCGACGATATTGCCCATTTGAGATGGTGTACAGTAACCCTGACTAAGCTAGCGGTGGGGTATGGCACTAACAGCCGTGTGCTAACCGGGAGTAGCACGGAGTACTGTACGGTAGCGTTGAAGCGAGGGGGGCTCAGCAATGGCTAACCAGAGCACGTTTCCATGAGTAGTCGATTTTCCAGGGTTCTATCGTATGTACTTATCACTACACCAAGCTCAGCACGATTACAATGAGAAAGGTGACGATGAAGCTCAGAGGGGACACATTTGTTTCCAAGCGTGTGAACTGAAAAGCAGGGATGCCATCAAATCATTCCATTCAGTTTTCTCTGCTGATTCAGATGGTGTTTTTCCAATGCCCATTTCCAAGGCTCGATCTAAACGCCCCCTAACATCTGCCTCAACCAACTGTAGTCGTAACGTCAGCCGCACTCCCGAGACATCCAGGGTGTGCCAGTAAACCGCTAACAGTATATTCGTAAATACCACCACACTAAGCCGCCTCTAAATTAGCAGTCACTAGCGGTCACGACCCATAGCACCGTGTAGCTAACCCCGCATTTTTGTCTCGCCCAATCGGGACTTGGGATGACGCAAATGGCAATGGGCCAGAGTTTGCTGTTGGCTGAGAAAACGCAAAGCAAAGCGGAAAAGCAAAGCAAAAAGCAAAGTGAGTGACAAGCGAAGGGTGAAAGGTCGGTGGGAGGAAGAGGCACATATATTGGCGCAAGAGAGGCACTGGAGGCGGCGTCTGACATGTATGAGAACATGGGTTAAATTGACACAAAAAAAAAAAGTCGACGGCCAGTGGGGTGCTAATGCGGGGGCCCTGGTTCACTGGGGGGGACACGGCTATATACGTTCGTACCTGATTACAAGTAGTCAGGGACTCTAGCCAGCTATTGTTTTTTTCACGGGGTAGCTAAGCGCCCTATATTTAGCCACTGTATATTGTGCATAGACAATGTGTAATAGACTCGGATGTTTACAAATTAAGGTTGCTAATTACAGCGCGTCCAGTAAGCAATTCCGGGTCTTTGATTTTGCGTTTCTCATGCTTACCCAAGGTAACCCAACCCGAGAAGAAGTAAACGAAACTGCGCTCAACAGAGGACGTTATAAAAGCTGCCTGACGTTGCCAGAACGAACTCGCAGGTTTTTTGTCACATCACGTGCCCTCGTACCTGAACATTCGCCGTACCTGAATGCTCTGTGGGGTACATCTCTCGTACCTGTATCCCTGTCTGCTTGGCACACAACATTGTCATCTGTTTGTATAGCTACTTGTACAAAGAGTTTCAGCCCATGGCGGGGTGACGGGGGTTATTGACTGGGTATCTATCGTGTGGGATATACAAGGGTATGGCGGGGTTTGATCGGATTCAGACTCAGACTCTGGCACCCCGGTAAAAATACGAAAACGACGCCAACACGACAACACGACCATGACGAACTGTATTGCGACGGTGGTGGGGCATGACAGTGGCGGAGTAGGGCCAAAAGTGGTAACAGCGGCTCTCCGGTGACACATGACGTCTTGCCGTTCCTGTAATTAGTCGGGGTGGTCTTGTGCCAAGCCTTCCTGGAGGGGCCATCACGTCTCGAGCTGTTTCTGTCTCAGATAACGTGAGACGGTCGGAGATTTAATGACCGTAGTTGTTTAGTAATGACATGGAGAGGAAGGAGGTGAGTGGTGTTCGATCTAAGTTTTCCTGAGCGGCAGTGTAATCGCGGGTCAGCAGATTATTGTGCAGAGACATTATAAGCTTAGCCACAAGTTCGCTACTCAGATTTACTTGAATAACATAAGAACAGTTGACAAGGCACCCAAATAAACTTGAGATCGCACAAACATACTTTACCCTGACACGATACACTTAAGACAGTTCATGTAAATGTGACTAAATAGAAATACCTGTGCCATGCCCAGGATTGATGCTATGAGCCCGACACTTTTTAAAGTACACAACCATTCGCTCCAACTACCCCTCTCAATTACAGCTTTTTCTAAGCCCTCTAGTCCATTTTAAGAACAGCCCCAAACACCACCCCCAGGCGTGCGGCTCGGAAATTCAATCGACCTCAGTCCACCCTAATTGGTGTGAAAAGGGGGTGTCGAACGTCTCAGCGAATATTTATCCAGCTACTTGAAATGGGGTATCGTCAAATCCAGCGTTCTACGGAGATCATTTTGGTACCACTTTTGATCATGTTAGCCTACGGTAATCACCAGAAGGCGTCGTGGTGTCTGCAACTCAGTTTCTGCAGCAACATGCTCTCGTAAGGTATGTGCTGGTCCAGTGACTGCCCAGATGCTACCGTCCTTCCAATATATTCCATATCCGCATAGTACTCACAACCCTCACTTTACAACACAGCTCGTCTCCCGTAGAGATGCATTCATTCTCTCAGTCTATATATAAATCACTCAAACCCATCGAGCTCGTCTGCATCACCCTTTGGCCCTTCGTACTCCTTCTCCTACTCCAGTTCCTTCTTACGCTCGACAACGTAATCGAGACACTGCTTTTTGGTTCCCTCGGGATTAGTGAACTGCCAGACAACAACATCGTTGAGCAGAGTAGCTAGCCACTTGCCAGGCTTGGCCTGCAGAGTCGCCATAATCTCCTTGCCGTTCACCAGAGGCTTGATACTCCATGCGTCGTCCACCTTTTGGTCCACAATGGCGTCCACAAGAGCCGAGTGTTGTTTGAGAGTAGACTCCATATCAGCACCTGAGACAATAGATTTCTGAGCGGCAAAAAGCACATTGGCGGACCAGTGTTCGCCACATTTTCGCACCAGTTGAGCCAGGTCGGCCCGTGAGGGTGAAGAACCACTGTTGACGGCATTCACCGCCTCCTCAATAGCGTCAACATTGTTGATGGCAGCAGTGACCACATCTCCGTCATGAGTGGACCATTTGATTCCCTCTCTGATGATCATGAACAAGGCCAGACACGGCTTGTTCTTTTCCGTCACTGCAGTGATCTTATCCCAAGGATACAGAGCACACAGCGCCCAGATCATCTTTTTGGTTTCTCCAGAGTATGCCATGAGCAGGTTGATATGCAAGTTTTCGCTGCTTCGAATAGCTTCCCAGGTGTCGACAGCCTTGGCCAGATGAAACAACGGCTTGGAAGTCTCCTTGGTGGCGTACTTTTCAGGTAGCCCGAAGATTTCGTGTTCCAGACCAAGTTTGGCAATCAAACGGAGTCCGTATTCGGGACAAGGGCCCGTGAACATTTTGTCGAGCTCGATTCCGACTCGTTCTCGCGAAATCTTGGTCTCCAGAGCATGTTTAATATCTTCTCCACTGACAATGGCCTCAATGGCTTCTGGGGCGAGTTGGAAGTTGAATCGTGCAGCAAAACGGATCAAACGGAGCACTCTGAGAGGATCGTCCTTGAACGTTTGTTTGGGAGCCAGCGGAGTCCGCAAAATACCCTCCTCCAGGTCCGCCAGACCTTTTCCGGTCAAATCTTCCACCTTTTTCTCCTGCAGATTGTAGAACAGAGCGTTGAGAGTGGCGTCTCGTCTGTAGGCGTCCTGTTCGGCCGTTCCAAACTGGACCACCGGCACCCGGCTCTCGTCGCTGTACTCCTCGCTTCGCAGATTCACAAAATCCACATCCAGGCCAAACAGGTTGGTTGTAGCTGTTTCCAGGTGCTTGGACTTGTCGGGGTTTAGCTTGATGGTGTGCTTGGATCGAAGCTCGTCCGGGTACGATCCGGGGTTGGCAGAAATCCACGCATGCAGCTGGTCCACGAACTCGGCGCCCGTCAAACTGTTGATGGCAATGTCGATGTCGTTACTGTTCTGGCCCAGCAGTTTATCTCGCACCCAGCCTCCGGTGAACCGCAGAGTCAGAGGGTCCTTGGTGGCGTTTCTGGCGTCCCAATCGTGGCCAAATTTCACCAGCAGATCCGACAACTGCCGCTCCGTGTCGTTGAGCTTGATCGACGTCATTGTGAGCTTGGAGAGCGTGGATAGACGGCGTTGTAGGAGATGTCGGAGGGGGAGCATGGTAGGAATTTTCGGCGGTTAGGGTTTGCAAGCGCGAGCCAGCAGAGTGCCTGTGTGGTTAGCACGAGGTGCTGGAGAGCGCCAGGCTGGCATCAGCAAGTCTGGTGGTACGATTCTGAGAATAATTCCAACTATTTGAATTCCTGAAGTTTTGCGAAAATCCCATAACCAAGGTAGGGTACGAGTTTTCCTCGATTTACATGTTTCGACATCTCAAGTTGAGTTTGGTTTAGCCTTGCAGTTGTGCAGTGCAGGTTGATCCAGAGGTCTAGATTTGGGGGTGCAGAGTCGTGAGTAATGGTGTCAAGTAATGATGCTGAGTAATACGTTAAAACACTTGACAAAAAGGGGGGTGGGATGGTGTCACTCACAACACGACCCGACACAGATATGAAAGGCATGAGAAGCGGCATCAATAAAAATAAATATATTCCATCGTGTAAATTCCATCGTGTAAGATAACTTTGTTGACTTCTCTTCAGCTACACAGGATATCCATTACTACAGTTGAGTGGTACTTTTAGCCCCACCAGTACTGTACCACACCACTGTATGTTTTGGTTGCAGCGAGGATCTTTTGAAACAAAAAATAAGGAACATATTTCGCCTACTACAAAATACCATTAGAAAGCTATGAAGCCGAAAAATCAAATGATATAGACTAAAATTCTGTAGTGTAACTGCTGCGGATTCGGTAAGTGACTGGTGGCTCTTCTGTGGAGAATGCCTACAGAGGGGTTATCTTGAGCTACCAATGTCAAGCCTGAAATGGAAGTTTTGAAAAGAGATACAATAGAAACGGAGTCATAGTATTTTAACTTCCTCTGGCGCCAAGACATAAATTTCTTCTTTTGTAGTTGTATTCCCTAAATGGCTCACTCGTAACTAAAACGGAATAGTACGAGTCTGAATACGAGACCCAAATCCACATGAGAAGTCAGAGTTCCAAATTTGTAGCATTGAATTATTCGAACAATCAACTTCTTGAACTTCAGAGATGCCTTCACCCTCTTGGACTTGCCTATTTGAGTGGAATGCAAGAAAGCAGTGATATGGGCGATAAAGAGCGGAACCTCTATTGTATCGACTAGCAAATGAAGCCTTCAGTCGTCTGATAGTACTCTTTCAAAACGTATTTTCAACTCCCCTTACACCTGGAAGCCTTCCTTCCCTTCCTACAAGTGGTGTTCATTATCCTCAAAACACGAAACCCATCTATTTACGTGACAGGTATACAAGTGTCAGATCGGTTGCCCCGTGATGCCAGTGGCGGAGTGAGCAGACGCAAGGAAGTGGAAAAATGTTTTTCCAGGCTTCTCTGTCGTTGTAAATTCACTTTCCATTATGTTAGAGACTTGCAGTGGCTGCTGAATATTGTCTTGGTATAGTACAGTAACAGTAGGCGACTTGAATACCAATATAGTGACAATACACTGCCTCCCCTCTATCCAAGAGTCACCCCTTAATTCGGTCACGTCAAATAACTATTCACTCCCTTTTCTTATCTTTCTCTTACACCTTCCTCTCTCATTCCTCTTCCACCACACATGGACAACCAACACAAACTGCTACGGTCGCTTTTTCGGCTCCACTACTTGGACAGGATCTGCAAGACGGGCTGGGGAGAGTCACTACGTGGCATGCTACTCTTTTGCTGTCAACTGTGGAAGCACCAGGCCAATCGAAATCACAGGAGTAGTCGACAAGAAGATGAAGCTTTAACCAGATACATTCACCTTCTTTACTCCAAGGAAGGGAAAACGGCTCTGGACATGGACTTTGTTCCTCCATTCTGCACTTTCGATATGCTCAAAAACCTGCTGGAATATGGCTTCAAAAGTGGAGTTATGTCGAGTCTCGAGAACCCCACCAATCTGAGAGCTCTGTTGAAACACACAGATTCCGACACAAACGGCCGATTTGTTGACGGACTTGAAATTTATTTAGTTCACAACATGGCAAGCAAGTTCCCCAAGTCTCTTCTTCATTCGGCATATCTTTTGATGCATGAACGGTTCCCTCATCGTACTGAAGATGAGTGGCAGGATATACATTTGAACAGTGACATCAACCATGGAAGACATTGTCCACGTGACTATAAAGAGTGCTTCAGTCATTTTTCTAGACGATTTCCCGACAAGTACAGAAAGAAAGATACCAAGACGACTCTTCTTCATGATATCATATTGATGAACATGTACCTGATGAACCCTTCTTTCCAACAGCATGTCCCGACAGTTCTGGCAAAGATTTTTGTTCACAAAAGTGTTGGACAGTGGAAAAGAAGGTGCAAGAATGTCTCAAACAGTCTTCCAACGGATCTGGTCAAGAAACTGTACAGTCAAGACACTTGGTTGAGTTTCTACAGCAGTTTTCTGCCGAGGTATGAGCTTTTAAAAGCTGGGAAAAGGGAGAATCCTATTGATTTGGACGGGTCAGAAGAGGTCGACAAAACGGTTCAGGGCACTGCCAAAACCACCACAAATGTTCTGAACAATGGTTCGACAGGTTCTGGTAGCTTCAACTATGAAACTGTGTCTCAAGGGTCTAGTTTTGTTAGCAGCAAACGAGCAGTTAGCAAAGCGATTCATACTGGTGTGTCAATGGATCACGAAGATGTCCAGATTTCTGAAGCTGAGAAATCGCTCAAGTCCCAGCCTTCTGTGACATCCAAGAACCTGATTTCGGACACTACACTGGATCGTGAGCTGGAAGACTCTGATTTGAATGTTTCCAGGTCTTTGTTGACAGAGCTCAAAGAGACCAGAGCTTCGAGAGGCTCGATAAATGCATCTGGTACTTCAGATCACACTCCCAGCAGCTTCAGAAACCCTTTGACGGCTTTCAACGCTACTAGCAGCTCTAGAGAGGTACTGAAGGTACCTACTGGTCAAACCTCCAGAGACCCTCTGAGCATCATTCATCCTTCTAACAGCTCTGGAGACGCTCGGAGAGCTCCAGGTAAAGATTCTCACGATCCTAGAGTTGCTCGGAACGTTTCTGGTTCTTCTGCTAGCTCCAAAAACACTTTCTGCGCCATCAACACTTCCACAAACACTTTCAATGCCATCAACTCTTCCGGAAGCTTTCCCAAGAGCATACCGAGCTCTTCCAGTGGTACTGAAACGTCTAAGCCTCCTTCTGCAAGTTCGTCTACTTGTAGCAAAGCCTTTCTACCCACCAAGGATACACCTCCTTCCAGTCCTCTGGACATTCTTCCAGCTCACTCCTCGACTCCAGTGACTGTCGCTACTGTTCCCACTCGTCAAGAAGCCAGGGAGAACACTCGCATAATTCGTGAGTCACTCATTTTCAAGAAGCCGTTGTTTCGCCAGACTCGTTTGCATGGTTTTGTTCAGGGCAAAGATTCAGGAACTTCTGGAGCTGTTCAACGACCTCCTGGGACTCAAGAACCAGTGAAGTATTCAGCCCAGCCTAAGATGGAACGACCAGTGGAGAAGCCTCCTGTCGAACAGCCGGTGAAAAAGCTTTCTGTCGAGCAGTCGGTGAAAAGGCTTTCTACCGAACAGCCAGTCCAGCCTTCAGTACGGTCGTCAGTTCAGTCTTCAGTGAAGCCTTCATTGAGGCCTCCTGTTCAGCCTTCAATTCAACCTGTTCAACCAGTGGTGAAGCCTGCGGTGAAGCGACCTCTACCTCGATCTCAATTCCAGCCTCTGGGTCAACTTCAGACTTCTCAAGTTCGCCTACCTCCTGTACAGCCTCCAGTAAGCCAAGAGCGCCAAGAGCGCCCAGCCTCTCCCCCAAACCCCTTTCTGGCTCTGTCTCAAACCATCTCTCAAACTTCTCGGCCTCCTCACACGTCTCAGCCTCTCTATCATCCTCGACATCAAAACGACCCTAAACCAAAGTTCAGATTTCCGACCCAGACTCAACAACTGAGAGCGACTCAGATTCCGTTGGAGTATCGTACAAGTACAAGTACAGCCACGACCACAGTTCCGGCTGCCAAGAAAAGAATGACTGAAGGTGGATATGAGCAGTACTTGCTTGAGCGGTTTCAAAATGCAGCTGATGATGGAGAGTGATATGGAGGTTCTATAGTTCAATTACATCTCACGTAACCTACTGTAGGCAAATGTTCTAAAAGGGGGAATCTATAATATGTACAGTATATACAGCTATTTACAGCTTGTAGTCGGTTAGTAGACTAGGTGAGACCAAAGCAAAACCAGATTGTCAGAGGCCCCGTATCCTCTAATTAACCCGAACAAGTCTCACAATTGGCCTCGGGAACTAACGAACAGGCTCTCGGAGACTCGTCGTAAATCTCATAAAGGTCGTCCTTCTTGGAAGGGAAAGACACCTCCAGATCGGTGTCAGCTCTTCGCTTGGCCGAATGAATCAGCATGTCACGCGAGCTGGGTGTGGAAGCCCGAGTGGAGGGTCCCGATGGGGTTTCCGAGGTCTCTGAAGAGGCCCAGGGCATTGAAGGAGGCTCGTAGAGAACCTGTTCAATGTCACCTGAGGGCTCCTGGATGTTTTGGAGGAGCGACTTATCAACGGTGAACTGAATGGCATGGGCAGCAGGTGGAGTACGTAGATAGTACATGCCTGTTTTGAGCCCGGCCTTCCATCCGTGGAAATGCATCGCTGTGATTTTGCCGTGGGTGATATCGGGCATGAAAATGTTGAGAGACTGCGACTGGTCAATGTAGGGAGCTCGAGCCGCCGCCATATCGATAATGTTGCGAGCCTTGATCTCCCAAGCGGTCCTATAGACGGCTCTGATGTGTTCGGGGATCTGGGTGATACTCTGTATCGAGCCATTGTCGTGGATGATTCGGTTTTTCATCTCCTCGGTCCACATGCCCAGCTTGATGAGATCTTTCATCAGCCAATGGTTGATCACCAGAAACTCGCCTGCCTGGACTCGACGCAGGTAAATGTTGGACGTGTACGGCTCAAAACACTCGTTGTGGCCCAGAATCTGAGAAGTGGACGCTGTAGGCATAGGAGCCACTAGCAACGAGTTTCGCATACCGTGTTTGGCGAGCTTCGACTTTAGCAGAGCCCAATCCCACAGGTCTGAGGGGGTCTTGTTCCACAAATCAAACTGCAACTTACCCTGGCTAGCAGGACTGCCCTCGTAGGTCTCGTAGGGTCCTAGTTCAGCAGCCAGCTCGATGGAAGCCTCGCAGGCGGCATGGTAGATTGTTTCGAAAATGAGAACGTTCAACTCGGCAGCCTCGAGACTGTCATAGGGCATTCGCAGCTTCATAAACACGTCAGCCAGACCCTGGACACCCACCGCAATCGGTCGATGCCGTTTGTTGGACGTTTCTGCCTCCTTGACGGGGTAACAGTTGGCCTCAATGATGCAGTTGAGGTTTCGGGTCATGTGTTTGACGGTTTCATGCAATTCTCCAAAGTCGTACGACCCCGAGGAGCCAGGGCCGTCGGGACTCTGGTTCAGCTTCACAAACTCAGGCAGCGCCACGGAAGCCAGGTTGCAAACAGCCACCTCTTCGGGAGACGAGTACTGGACAATCTCAGTGCACAGATTGGACGATTTGATGGTGCCGAGATTCTTCTGGTTGGATTTCGCGTTGCAGCTGTCTTTATACAGCATGAACGGGCCTCCAGTTTCAATCTGGCTTGTCAGAATCGCCTTGAACAGCTCCTGGGCGTCGATTTGCGAGTTGTACAGCTTTCGAGACTCGTACTCTTCGTACTTGCGGTCGAAATCAGGTCCCCAGATGTCTGCCAGTCCGGGAGCCTTTTTGGGACAGAAAAGCGACCATTTCTCGCCTCTTTCGACTCTCTTCATGAACAGATCGGGAACCCATAATGCGTAAAAGAGATCACGTGCTCTGTTTTCCTCGGCTCCGTGGTTTTTGCGCAGATTCAAGAAATCCAAAATATCCGCATGCCATGGCTCCAAGTAGACTGCAAACGCTCCAGGACGCTTGTTGCCGCCTTGGTCCACGTATCTGGCTGTGTTATTGAACACTCGGAGCATGGGAACAATGCCTGAGGATTTTCCCTGAGAGCCTGTGATGATGGTGCCCTTAGCTCTGATGTTGTGGATATGCAGACCTATGCCTCCTGCGGTCTTTGAAATTTGGGCGCACGTTTTGAGAGTGTCGTAGATGCCGTCGATGGAGTCTTCGCTCATGGCGACCAGAAAGCAGGACGATAGCTGGCCCCGGGGAGTGCCTGCATTGAACAGGGTTGGAGAAGCGTGTGTGAACTTTTTGAGCGACAGAGCCTGGTAAGTATCGAGGACCTTAGGGAGGTCGTTGCCGTGGATACCCAGAGCCACTCTCATGAGCATATGTTGGGGTCGTTCCACCACGTTTCCCTGGGTTCTCAGCAGATAGGCCTTTTCCAGCGTTTTGAAGCCAAAGTAGGTGTAGCTGAGATCTCTGTCGTAGACGATGGTCTGTTCTAGCAGGTCCGCATTCGCCTGTGCTAGGTCCAGAAGCTCCTTGGTCACCAGAGGCGCGCTTTCGCCCGTTTCATCCCGGTTGTCGTAGAGCTGTTGCAGCACATCCACAAACCTGTCTTTGGTCTGTTTGTGTAGATTCGACACAGACAGCCGGGCAGCTACCACTCCATAGTCCGGGTGACGGGTGATCAACGCCGCAGCTGTTTCCGATGCCAGATTGTTGAGCTCCACCGTGTTGACTCCGTCGAAGGCTCCTTCCACCGTCTTTTGGGCAATCTCAGAGGCACTAACGGCACTGGAGAGGTCGTGGCACTGCGCCTGGACCCTCTCGGTGAACTTGGCCATGCTCAGAGGCTCCCTTTGTCCACCTCGTTTGACAACATGCATTTTTGAGGGGGTGGGGTGTTGATGACTGCAACTAGTTGGTGACTCGATGTAAAGACTTCAGATCAGACTGATGTATCTTAAAAAAGCCGTACACCCTTTCTTGCTGAATTTTCTCGACGTTAGGGTTTGCAGTGTAGCTGCAGGAGGGTGGGTCAGGATATATAGGGATGGTGCCTATTAAGGGGTAGTTACGACGGTTTAGCGGGCTGAAAAGTTGTCACGTGAGTTTTGTAACGGCGCCAAAGTAGCTGGTGCTGTTTGTTTGGCGATGTGGAATTTCTTAGTCTGCTTTCAAGCGTACTTTCCCTCTCCCGGTGGCAAATTGTTCATGCAGTCACGTGCAGGAAAAGATGCAGGACAATGAACGAAAATGGGAGCCGATAGTCCGATTAGGGAAGTGTGATTAGGTTCACGATCTGGGCAACCGACATCAGCAATACAATAGTGGTGGATTAGTAATGGAGTTTTAGGGGATAGATATAGGTGGGGCACGTGATGAGTGGCGAATCACGTGACCGGGAAGAAGACAGCAAGTGGTTGGGGGTTTTGAACTATGGAACTAAAGGGGGTAAAACAGTGGTCATGCTATTACAGTAGCCTGTGCTTTTTCGAGACTCACCAGATGAACCTGGAGAGCTGAGAGGGACACTGTTGAAGTGCACTGACGCTATTTCAACGTGTTGGCTGGATCGTTAGTTCCCTGGAATCGCCTGAATTTCTGAGCCGCACTCTTAGTGGTGGTTTTGGGCCGTTCATGAGATGGATTGGAAGACTCAGAGGTGGCTGGAATTTGACAGCCGACTTTCAGGCTGACTGGAATGTCGTGTCTAGCCAAGCCCAAGACTCTCACCAACAAAGTACTTACTAATGCACTGCAAACTGGACTCACCTACGGGAACCAGATACTGTACCTGGAAAAGCGACATGATTCTATTGAACTGTGTCGATACAATGGTCTATGTCTATACACACCTGTCTCTTAGGTGTTGTTCGTCGTCTTCGAGTGCTCATACTAACAGTAGACACAGGTTTCGTTGAGCTCCAGTCAGATTACTACCAGGTAGGTGTGAGATCAGCACCTGGGTATCGAGAGAGACCTAATGAAAGCTCTTCCATTGTATCCGGAACAAGCCAACAATATGAGACTCATGTAATGAGCATTCAAAAAGGAAACATCCGACTCATGAGTCTTCAGCAGGTGCCAGAGTAGGTACTGCAGTGCCGCCAGTGTCCCTCTTGGACTCTTCAAACTCTTCAGAGAGGGCCCACAGTGTCCTCAGAGAGTTTTCTGTGTCACCATTGCAGCCTTGTGAGCTATGATACGCGTCTGAGACTCGTGGACCTGCAATGAGTAGTTCCGGACTCTGACAGAGTCGTCCAGTAAGATTGTGGTACACGGTGAACTGTGGTCCCGTACCCCCTCTCTAGCTCATAAAGTCCATGAGATTAAGACTCGACTTTTCCTTCTCCTGTTGTTTCTTAAGCTCCAGCATGGCCTTGAGTGAGTTCTTGTTTGTCGTAGCTGTCTTACCAGCCTTGCCAAACTTCGACTGGGGCGGCTTAGACCCGAAAGAAGAAGTCGGTTTTGAGACTTTTGACTCCTGTTTCACCTTTGGAGGAGCCACACGTTTCACTCGGGCTGTTCCGGGAGCTGGTAGAGGGTGTTTGAGCTTGTAGGAACATCGGTCACATCTGTAGACGAGGTTTCGCACTGCCTTTTGTCGTTTTGTGGTCAGAAACTCGATTTGAACAGAAACAGACCAGCCTGGAATCCACCGGATCCTACAGTTGGCGCAAATGTCTGTATCTGGATCGGTTTTGGTGGCCGTCAGAGCATCGAAGGCCTTCTGTTCGTCCAGGGCCTTTTTGTTGTATGCTTGGCTGAAGGCTGTGGGGAATGTCGATTCGCCGGATTTGAGCAGGTGACCGACTCGTAACGGACACAGAGCGGGCTCTTCTGACTGTTCTGAGAGCGTTGTCATGGTGCAAATGCGATAACCGGTACCAGCAACAAGGTGTTGATCTGCATGTTCGATAAATTTCAATTAGAGTTGGAGATGTGCTATTGTAGGCAGCAGGTGGGGGAAAAGGGGTACCATTTGATCTGATCTCGGGGGTAGGCGTGACAAATGTGAGTAGATGGATCGAAAGAGTAGAGTCTCGTGATGTCAGCCGAGTTTTGGTCTTTCCAATTGGACAAAAATTAGCCGGTTTGGAAATCTCCTTGTGGTGTTTGATTGGGGTGCCTATAGGCGTGACCAGCCGGCTTGTAATTCTAAAAGCACCCCGCTGATGTTTTTTTTAATCAGCACTGTCTCAGATCACGTGACTTCATTATTGTCTACGACACCCAACCTCGACAATCACATTCAAACCATTACTAATCAGTCCAAGCGCCGCCCATAATATCCCGCGTCACACGACCAAAGCACATGTTTAATTACTTGATAGGAGGTGCTTTGATTACTTGGTCAAAGTGTAATTTTACTTGAGCCGAGGCAGGGGTGTGTGGCTTAGGTGATAAAACCCTTGGCCGAGGTCGTATTTCAACTGTCACGTGACTCTATGCTGATTTCCAATCAATACAGCATCACTTGATCAGTCCTGGGGGTTTGTGATTATTGCACTGTAAGGTCTAGACCTGTCGTAAGTACCCTGGTACGATACTGTACGCTGTGCTTCGTAAAATTATCAACCATTTTCAGAGTCCAAAAATAGAACAAAATCGCTAGAAATTCAGGGAACGTGATTGGAGACGATAAACGAGCATTCGCGCAGACATTGCTGCAGCTGAATTGGTGTAAACAAATCCCGAAAAATAACCCAGCCCAAATAACCAATATAGGAGGAGTTGTAGGAGCAATAATTCTCCACGTATGCAGCAGTTGTGCAGCGCATAATTAAGTATATTAGGGAATGGTGAATATTGTAGTACAGTGTTACAGGGACACAGTGCCATAACCTGTCATGTGTGATATGCCGCCCCCCTAGACAATGCCAAAGACGGTTAAAATGAAAGCACATGACGTATCACGTGATATAAAGCTACCCTGAGCACGTGACTGTCATGCCACCGTACTCAGTCTGCCACACTGCTCTCCCTCAATTCGTTGAGCTGCACCCCACAAAGTGTAACTTTGATAAGAAAGGCTGGGGAAACTAAGAGAGCCATAATATGGGTCATAATACGGGTCCAATCCAAGGCGCTTTTTCGGAGAGTGAGTGGGTGGGGCACGTTTACGACGCACGGAAATGAGTGTTTGTGGAGAACGGTCTGGACCCTTGTTTTTCGCAGACTTGATTGGCCAACTGTGATAACCGAAGGCGTCTCGTCCTGCGTGGTGGTTGTCGTATAGTAAGTTAAAGTGTCCTGTCACCTGGCTACCAGGTATATATATTGTGGTGTTTAGAGACTCGGATGAGCAAGCAACCCTCTTACTACAAGTAGTACAAGTACAGCCGTCTCAGACACACACTTTACCAGTCAACTACTAACTGACACCAGCGACACAAACGACGTAATCGACATAGCCGACGAACTACACAAACCCACTAACAAGATCACACCCATTACAAGTTCAGGTACAGTACATCACTTCAGACTTGCCATCAACTCCTTAAGACAAGTTAACCTAACCAAAACTTGCCACAAACTCCAACACAAACGCGACTAATACACAAGCACAGTTACACACAACCACTTGTCTTCGTTACACCTACCCGTTACACAACCACCACAATGCTCTTCTCATTCACAACTACACGAACTCTCAGCGACGACGAGGGAGACGAGTATGTGCACTCAATCCAAGCGACCCCAACATACTCCATGTTGATAGACCGGGTCGACGAGCTGACCAAACAGCTGGACCAGGAACGACGGGCCCGGCTCGTGCTGGAGGCCAAGTTCATGGAGCTCATTGAGGATTCTTCGAGAGCCCAATCTCAGTGTTCGAGTTGAGAACCTACCTACGCGGGTAACGACTGGGACGTCCGATAATACCAGGGAGGGACGTCAATCAAGGTCTGGGATCTCTACCATCAGGACGTCCACCAAAGTCAGAGATGTGATGAGTCAAAGACGACAACTATTATTTATTTTTATTACAAGTAGCTAAAGAGATGGCTGATAACTGTGGGTAGACTGGACGTGCTGCCAGCTCCCCTCTGCTTCTTTTTGTAGACATGTTCTGTCACTGCTTCCGTTCTGTCACCACTTGGTTCCCTCCAACCACCGCATCAGCGACTGCTTTTGAACCACCAGCTTCTCTACACTTTTTCGCCAATAGTCCGTCAGACGGACCAGGGTAACCGTTTTATCACTAAGGCCTGATCGCTGCGACCCTACCAAACGAAGAGTCTCTCCGTCATAACAGCTATCTTTCTCCCACGATGCTAACCACGGAAATTCCGAGGAAGGAGACAGTTCATCGTCTTCAGTATCTGGACCGACATCGATCCATCGTTGAAACGAAAGTTCAAGAAGTTCTTTTTCAAGCCCAAGACGAGCAGCTGACTGTGTTTCCGGCTGAGAATGTTTTGATTGTCCTTGAAACCGTTGTGGTTCATTGCTCTCTCCTCGAGGATCACCGCTAGGAGGTGTAGGTAGAGCTCTGGACATTGTTGGGGGGTTTAGTTTGGTCATCAATAGTAGAAGTACGGTACGGAGTACTTATACCGACCAGTCTATGCCGTGTATGCCATAATTGTTAGTCTCACAGACTCAGGAACCGGGTACAAAACTGTACCTCTGTTCATGCTTGTCACTTTATGGCTGCTTGGAATGGTGAGGTAGTGTAAAGGAGAGAAACAGTGGGATCGCCAGAAAAACAGCCAGAAAAACAGTGAAATATATGCAGTTGATTTATGTCAACTATCAACAGTTGAAGAGTTTCTATTTGGAACTCTGAGACAACTTTCAACATCCTTCAACTACAATAGTCGACTCTTAAGTACATGTACTTGTACCATCAAGCAACAGGTGCAATCAGATCACCTATTCTTGGTGCTCTAACGGCCACCACTTATCCTACAAGGTCGGTGTAGACTTATTAATCGAAGAGTATGTGCAACAGACTACAAAAACGACGGATACATCTACTAAATGTACACACTGACGCCTCCTAAGCTTCTCCCTGAGCTCTTTAACAGTTTATTTTCTTACAGTTCCAAGGAACGTGCTCTAGAAGTGATTCGGCTCACTCTAGTTCGTCTATCGAACTCATCCAAACTCGTTCCAGTTAGTTCGCTCTGGTTCGTCGCGCGAAATCAACCAAACTAACTAGATCTTGCTTCGCTCGTTCTAGTTCGCTCGATTTAGTTCTTCTTCTCCTTCTCCTTCTTGTCACCGTTGACAATGTAGTCCTGAACGGAATAGTTCTTGACAGTGTTTCGGATAAACCAGTCGGCAAACTTTCGGCCGCCCTTGGCCTCGGCCACATGGATGAGATCGTTCTCCAGAGCAATGTCCAGCTCAGAGCAGTGCTGGTAGGTTCCATCAGCAAGCTCTCCCTCGGCCCATCGCAGCTGTCGGTTCTTCATCTTCAGAGTCACCAGCTGGGATCGCAGGTCCTCGGCGTCAGTGTCCAGGAAAGACGCCAGCTTGCCCAGATCCATGGTGGCGTACAGGTTGAGGTACGACTTGAGGTTGGCGGTGGACAGGGTGTTGGAGACGTCGACCATGAAGATCTTGAGGTGATGCTTGAGAGGATCGCCTCCATGGACATCGCCGGGCTGGATGAACTTGGGGGCAGCAAAGGTGAAGAGCTCCTCAAACAGCTTGAGGTCGCCTCGCTGCATGGCGGCCATCTGGTCGCCGTACCGGTCTCGAAGAGCCACGTGGATAGAGTCGTCCAGACGGGCAGGAGACAGAACCACGCAGATGGCCAGAAGAGCGTACATCTGCTCGGATCGCTTGGCGTCGTATCGGGGGCCCTGAACGTTCTTGGTTCGAGCCATGTAGGTGAGCACGTGCGAGAAGCATCGGATGGCGTCAGCGTATCTTCGGGTCATGACGTAGCAGATGCCCACGTAGTAGTAGGTGGCAAAGTGGGCGGGAGCGACTCGGGCAAACAGAGCCTTCTTGGTCAGCTCAATGGACTCCATGGTCTTGAGAGCCAGAGTGAAGTCACCCAGGAGAGTGTGGACTCGCAGCAGACCAATGACACAGAAGTAGCCCAGCATCTTGTACAGGGGTCGAGATCCGTAGGGTCCGGCAACGTCCATGGGGTCCAGACCGGCCTTGATGGCTCGAAGCTGCTCTCGGATCTTGGTCTTCTCGGAAAGAGAGTACAGAACATTGAGAACGGAGTAGGTGCCCCAGGTGTCGGGAGCCACGCCTTCGGCGTTAGTATTGCTGTCGCTGCTGTCAGTCTTGGACATCCAGTACGAGTTGTACTGGTAGATGAACTCGTCCACAATGCCCCAGGCCCACGAGGTGGGGAGCTCCAGATCCACAGGTCCGTCCGAGTTGAGAATGTAGTTGAACAGGTTGCAGTAGTTGGAGTAGGACTCGAACCGCTCCATGGGGGTGGGGGTCAGCTTGGCGTACAGGTGTCGGTAGTAGAGCTCCGAGTAGAAGTACAGGAAGACGGGGTCGTTCTTGACCAGAGGAGCCACCTGGGCCACAGGGTGGGGCCAATGCGAGTTTTTGTAAAACTTGTCGGTCAGCTTGCCAAACGAGTTTTCGTAGCAGCCGTGCAGCTCGTACACAGAGTTGTCCGACAGACATCGGTGGAAGTACTGGATGAAGTCCTTGACCACGGTGGGGATGGCTGTGGAGGCCAGCTTGAGCTGGGCGGCGTACTCCTGCTGCTGCTGGGCAATCTGGGCCTCGTCGTACACAATGTCGCCGACCGCAAGCGAGTTGTCGATGAATTCTTCGTCACTGTCCATAGTTGATCTGGGGTGGTGGTACAATGTAAGAGGTGTAATTTTCACACTAGGTTTTTGAAACGGAGAAAGTGCAGAGTCAGCGAGAGAGGTTGCCGGTTCGATTTTGGCGGGTGCGGTTTGGTGGTGGGATTTTGTTAGGCGACGAAATCGAATATAGGAAGCATGGGTATATGGGTAAAGCCATGTGCCAGAAAGTAGTACAAGTAGTAGTTTTTAATATAGATGATTCAGATAAAGTCCCTGGAAGAGGAGATAGTCTTTGTAGTTATGCTTGTCTTGCCTGTCAAACTGTCAAACAAACATAATGCTTATTACTGAGCTTGTACTTGGGAGCGATATGATCTAAGAGATGTCAACTGGTGGGTTGAACAATAACAGAAAGACTGTTGTCACGAGATCTAGCGGTTAGCAATGAGACATCTACCAATTCGACTTATTTTAAGGGGTTGTTGATTACGTAAAATACCCTGACACTTCATGGCCAATATGCCGAACTGAGTGTGTTCATGCAATGCGTGACAGGGTAACTCGTGTTCTCCTACAATTGACAACGGCCAAACGACCTCTGCAAACACAGACACAGTTCAACTAAGACACTACGTATTGAATCGCCGTCGAATCAATATCAGAGCAACACTAAAACCTCCACCTCACGCATGGACTACAGCTACATCTTCGATACCCTGTTCTTCCACTGGAGCGAGCCTGTGAGAAGAACAGCTCTTCTTCTTGCAACTACCGAACGACACAGAACCGCTGTTGTCACTAGAGCCGAGTTTTCCAACTTGAAACCGCTCTCGCTTCAACTAAGGGCGTTCGCAGAGTCTCTGAAACAGACTTCTGGTGTGCTTTACTCTGGTCTCTGCGATGCCTCTACAGCGACGGCCTTGAAGGAGTACCCGAACTTCACATGATACCTGCAATTGTGATTGCGTGATGCTTGCTCGCTTGCTCACTTGCTACAGACAATTTGAGATACCTGCCGAGATTAGAATACGATACCGGGCACCCTGACTACACGAGATACGAGATAGCAAGGTGACAGGGGGTTTAGGATATGTGACCAGAACAAAGAATGATCTGATCAAGGGCGCAAGGAACCGCTTAAAAGAATAGGGTCCTGCGACATTGCCTTGGTTGCACCTCGGACAGTCTGTGCCTTCAACTTGATGACCTCATTCAGAAGACCTGACATGGCCCCCCTATGTGATACCTTAAGGTGAAGACCAGTCCACAGGTTATCTCAGCGATGGGCGACTGGCGACCAGAACTTGAAGTGACCTGCGACCTCAGAAAATACAGCAACTCAGATACCCCACAGCAGATACCAGAGACCCAGAGTGAACGTCTGACGGTTCTACAGCTTCTACCGCAGCTTCAGCCAGCGATTTGAAGGAAAGCTTTAGCGACAAAAGAAGGGCTCTAACCACAACAGAATAGAAAGATTGACACAAGTGCTCGAGCAACCCAAGCGAGGTCTCCTAGCTCCATCTCGCAAAGAGATACAGCTCGAAGGGAAACGTTTAGAGAATAAATAACGGCTTTGTGAAAGCAAACTGCAGCTGAAGCTCTATTGAAGAAAGGGGTAGAGAGCGAGGTCGTTGCGTCTACTGTAGCTACACACTCCTACAAGCTCTGGTGACTATAGCTCCTGCTATAGACAACTATGCGATGGCTAGTCTGAAACACGAAAACGTATCTATTCGCATGTCTGACTGGTGCCACCGTAGGACGTATCAGGTACCGGTAGTCGACGTTGGTACACTGTTGCAGGTGTGTCAGTAGCTACAAGTAGCATAGGCTTCTAACAAGATGGTACTGTAGTTGTAGCTAGCTAACTAGTTGTATTCTCCCGTCTCCAAAAGGCAAGGTCCTTGATACACCACCTTGATCTCTGACAAAGGTGTACTTTTACTGTCATAATTACTCGGTGGCTCCAGCATAATCTTGACAGCACAACCACATAGCACAACCACAGCACAACCACAGCAAAACCACAGCACAACCACACAACCACAACCACAATAGATCTGCCGAAAGATACAATAGTCGATCTATAGACAACTCCATGGCAGCCCCAAAAGTCAAAATCCTAGAAGGGCAAAAAAGTACCTCGCTCCGTGTGCATTGCATGACGTTGTAATGCCGGGTGGTGCACCTGGGACGCGCCTCAAATTGCCCGAGTCTGCCCCAAAAGTTGGATTTTGGGGCTGATCAGGAGGACAGAAAAAAAGTGGTTGGATTGCGATGAGCGTTAGTAGAGAGTGCTGGCAATTTTACTGTCTCCTTTCCCGTCTCAGGTGACATAGTTGCTGTCGCTTCCAAGCTGCCATCACAACACTTGGGCTACTTGTAGCTGCAGTGCTATCTGGTAGTAATAATACAAGTACCACTACGAGTACAACCACAACCATCGTCACAAGACCTAACGAATGTTCCTGCAGAAATTGTCACGTGAAACAAAGACCGGGCGACAGGTTTCTTTTCCTCCAGTACGTTAAGCCGAGTACGATGCACAACCACGGCTTCCCCCACACGAAATTTCAGCCTTCTTGGAGTAGTCAGACTGGAGAAGATAGGGAGAACAAGAGAACTAACTGTTAACAAACGACTCACAGACAGAGCGACCAGTCAAGTGCCAATTTCGTGAAAAGGACGTCTTCTGTCAACACCCTAACATCATCTTCTAACGACATCTTCCGACCGCGTCTTTCAGTAAAATCTTTCAGCTACCTCTCTCTACCATAAAACATCACCGGGCTGTGGCAACCAGTCCAGAACCAGTCCAGAGCTAGTTTAGAGCCAGCTCAAACATGTCCATGAATGGACAGAGTGAGGGGAACTCAAGTGAGGGAAACGGGACCAGCTTGAGAAGTCAGGAATTCAACAGACAGAACTTGAAAGAGAGCCCAAATGGTTTCAGCGGAACCTCTCCCCACGGATACGTGCTCAGAAGTAACCCTGGCAATTTCATCAGCCAAGTACCCATTCAAGTCTGCAGTCAAGTCAACAGACAGTTCTCCAGTCAAGTTCCCAGAACCGTCATTGGCCAGATTTCAAGACAGACCAATAATCAAGTTCCGAAGACTGTCAGCAGTCAAGTTTCGAGTCAGATACCTATCCAAGCCTCCAGAAACCACAACAATCAGGCGACTAGTCAGACCAACAGACAAGTCTCAAATTTGGTCAAGGGTCAAGTTCCCAGACACTCCAGCAGTCAAGCTCCCAATCAAAGCTCTGCAAACGTCCCCAACCAAGCTTATAGAACCGGTCCCCATCAACTTTCTAATCAAGCCAGAACCTCTGCTAGACCAACTTCGAGCTACCCAAGCCATCATAACCCAGAATACTTCACTCCAATGTGCCCTTCATGCCACCGGGCTCTTCTACACATTCCAGCAGACTCACTCCACGAAATCGCAGAAGTCCTCAAAACATGGCTGCTTGCAAACCGAAGACCTCATGATATGCGTCACCGAGTACAGTTTATGAAGACTCGCCGTATACTCAGATGTATCGCCGACACTGTGGGGTACAGAAACGTTGATGCGTGCTCTCCGTACGATTCAAACGGCATGAAGTACTCGCAATGTCATCTCCATCTCACTGATACCGGAGCTGTCACTATCAGGAACGGCGAGGTTCTCAAACTGCCATCCAACAGAATCGCCTGTTTTCTCGACGTTGGTTTTGTAGGACTTATTGCTGATCTTGCGATCTATCATGACGTTTACCGTCTGGACCATGAGACAGAGATCCGGCTTATTATAGCTGATGACTGGGAGAGAAAGACAGCGGCAGTTCAGAGAAGACCCGTGAGAAGAACATCAACTGTTCGAGCAAGACCGATCAGAGTAGCAGAAACAGTTCATGGTAGACCAGTTCAAAGTGCCCAAGCACAAATCTTCCAAGCACTAGCCTCACAAGCCTCAGTCACACAAGCACAAGTACAAGTTCAACAAGTCCGACAAGTGCCAGCACCAGCCACACCAGCCTCACAAATCAACAAGACACCCGAATCGTACAAGTCTACTCCACCCACTGAAGACACCCTCAGTATAACGGCTACAATTGACCCGGATGAACTACTCATCACTCCAGATGATACAGCCACTGGAACGAGTGCCGAACCTACGCCCGAAGTTTCAGCGGAGATTTCAGCAGAGCTTTCTCTCCAGGCTACCAACAACGACTTTGCAATCGAGCTGTCCATGGAAATCTTCAATGATGGCCGCTTTGCACAGGAATGGCAGGCCTTTTGTGCCGAGCTGAATGTCTAACTTTTGAAGCTAGAATAACGAGACTAAAACGATGCGATACGAACTGTAGGTTTGATTGTATCAGTAGACGAAAGACTGGGTTGGTTAGTAGGACATTAAAATTACATCATCTAATTTTTTGCACTCACTTTGAGCCATTTTCAAGCGAGGATGACTAAGCAGAATATAGATCTGGTAGATAGAAAACAGTGGAAATTTTACTTCCGGTATCCTGGCCGAGCGGTCTAAGGCGCCAGGTTAAGGCTAATACCTTAACGAATTTCCTGGTCTCTTCGG
>ULGY01000032.1:502-24935 GCA_900519085.1 Yarrowia deformans | reverse complement strand
GCATGACCTATTTGGGTATAGGAAATGGAGGTGAGCGGTTTGGGTGGCGAAAAGCTTAGGAAGTGGATTTGTGGATACCACCCACAACACATCTCTGCTCGTATGAGGCAAAAAGAATAGGCGCTTGCCATCACCCAGAATCGAACTGAGATTTCCACGGCCACAACGTGGTGTACTAACCACTATACTATGATGGCTGGTTGCGTGACCGGGGCTCATTAGGTTAGATTTGAGTTTGGTGGTGATTATGTAATCGTTATTTCCCTAAAATAAAAAAATAAAAAAAACGTTTTGAAAATTGGTTGACGGAGTAGGAAATTAGTGATACCAAGAGGTGGAGATGATTCCTTGAGGTTCTGATGGTTTTATAGCATGACTTAGGGCTCAACTTCTGGGGTAGCTGCTGTGTTATTTCAAAGTGGAGTTCTGGTTACATGAGCTTGTGTGTGAGGAGCATGTGTTTCATGTTCGTGACATAATCAGAGGGGGTATCAAGGTATGTACTTACACTACTTCCCAGTTTTCTTCACGGCTAAAGAGTTCATGGTGTCTACACTTACAGCAACAGTAGCTTCAATTTTTTGCTACTGGCTTGGTCTACTTGTACTCGTACAAGTCAGCCAACCAATGCGTAAAATACAATAGTACAGCTATATACTTATACTTATATGTCATCCTTTCCAGTTGCCTAATAATACTTAGTGGGTTCCCTTCCTCCTCTGTCTCCTCCTCTGTCCATTCCACCTCTCCTGAACTCGCCTCTATCCCGTTCTCGTCTGGGGGGACTTCGGTCTCTGTACTGAGGCCGACGCTCACGGTCCCGATCCCGCGGGTCACGTTCTCGGTCCCGATCTCGGGGATCCCGGTCTCTGAAATCTCGACCTCCTCGCCCTCCGCCTCGACCCCCTCTGAACGAGTCTCTGAAGTCTTCTGGAGGTCTGGAAACTCTGGGATCTCTTGATCTCGGTCCACCACGGTCTCTGACTCCTGGGAATAGATCTCGTCCTCCAACTCCTCCTGGCATCATGGGTGGTCCTAACGGTTTGCGCTCGCCCTCCTTTGTGTAGTGTCGTCCTCCCTTTCCTCCTCCCAGGCGTCGCGGTAGCCATCCACTCACGGTACGGCCTCGCTCCACATCCACCACCACTTTTCTGCCCTTGATAATCGATCCGTTGGTCATCTGAAATGCTTTTCGAAAGTCGTCCTCCTCCTGAAACTCCACAAACCCGTATCCGTTGCTCTTTCCGCTCTTCTGGTCTCGCACAATACGCACATGCTTGACGGGTCCGAACTTGATGTAATGCTCCTCCAGGTCGTTCTCAGTGACATCGAAAGCGAGCCGTCCCACAAACAGCGTCTTGAACGGATCGCCCACGATTTTCTCGTCTTTCTTGGGATCCCATGCCTCTTTTCGCTCCTGCTGGGTCACCTTTTGTCGCTCGCTTTTCAGTCGTTTCTCGCGCTGCTGCTTGACAAGCCACGATTCTGTTGGAACGTACTCGGTATCTGGCTGCTTCAGCAGCTCCAGATACGCCGAGACGCCCGAGATTTTCTGTGTTTTCCGGTCCTCAGGAGCATAGTCGATGGGCTCCAGGTACCGTGGCTCGGGACACTCTGGGAAGAGCCGCTGGATGTGTGGGGGAAGCCGTTCCAGTTCAGCCTGTGTTAGTCGGATCGCTGATTGCTGCTCACGTCGCAAGATACTCACCATGATATATGCTGTTAGCGTGTGTGATGTTGATGCCCGTGATGTTAGAATGAAATATTGGTGTTGTGCATCAAAAGTTTATCTGGCCTGACGGGAGCAGTGGGGGCTACAACTGTAGGTTGACCGTGGAACAATGGAGAGAGGAAAATGGCCTAGAAGGGTTCGAAAAGATGCAATGGATAATGGTTTTCAGCCGTTGGCAGGTGTTTTATCCGAGTGAGCAGATTAAGACCAAAGGATAGTCCCTAGGCTAATCATCTCGGGGACATGCCAAGACAAACAACGCCTACAATTGTCTGCTCACTCGACGAGATCACCAGCTGAGTGATGACTTGCGACACTCCACTCCCTCGCGTTCACCAATAAATACATTACTATATACAATTCTCCTGTACTCTTGAGTCAGCTTCCCCCTGCTGATTAGAGGTCAGGAGGGAAGAGAGCGGCAGCAACAAGACCGGGTCGCTCGGTGGCCAGAAGATCAAAGTTCTTGGCGCCGTTGACACTGTCGGAGATCTCGACAGAGATTCCCAGAGAGTTGAGGTAGTTTCTAGTCTTGGGTGACAAGACTCGCGACTTCTTGCCTAGACCAAAGATCAGCAACTCAGGTCGGGGGTAGACGACCTCAAAGACACCCAGAGCGGCAGGATCAATTTCAACCAGGCCGGTGTCGAGTCCCTTGACGCACTCGGGGGTCAGGTTCCAAGCCAGCACCTCGGAAAGACCCATCAGAATGGCACCCTGGGGCTTCTTTGTAGTGGGCGACTTGCTCTTGAGCACTTTGTCGTCCTTGAACACAAATCCGTTGGACAGCACGGCCTCCACGTTGTTGTGGGCAGTTTCGAGATCGCCGTAGAGATCGTACTCGGCCAGGGCTCCTCCAGGACGAGCGGCCGTGTTCTCGAGCTTTCGCTTCGTTCGCTCCATAGGTCCCTCGCCCTTAAACCAGGGGTTTTCCAGCTTGACATTTTTCGCACACACGCGGGTGGTGTGAATCGAGCGGGAGAAGATTCCAATAGCCCGTGTTCGCAGCATTGGATGTTGTGTGTCCTTGATTGGTGGTTGTCAAGTCGACTTCAGCTTAGACTCGATTCGCTTGCATGCACTGGAACCTTGAAGACGTCTGGTGGCGCTGCAGTACAGTACTGTACAGTAGTTGACATTAATGAGTGGGATCTCAGTAAACTTTACAGAAACTCCCAAGTAGGAATAGTCCCATCCATAATAACTGTAATCAATTTAATTAGACTAATAAAAAAAAATAAGACGACGGACTGACGTGCCATCAGACCCACAGGAAAGCGAATATTAATGAGCTAGGAAAAGCTGGGGGGTTGTTGGTAGCCATTTTCCAGTCGTTAAATACGTCTCCAACCACTCAACCACCCTAGGACACCCTCCATTGCTCTCCCTCTCCTTCCTCTCCCAAACTCCTAGAGTTACCCTACCTTTGCAAAATTACAGGAGCCTAAACGCACACAGATCAATCTGAAATATCTACACATTCAACACACAAAAATGTCGGCTCGACCAGCTTACCAGACCGTTGCCCGAAACCTCAACGGTGTCGGCAACTTTGTGCTTCAGTGCAAGAAGGTCACTTTCCGGTACTGCAACTGGGGTGGCTCTTCCGACGGTATGAGGTGAGTAATCGAACGGAGAGACGTGATGCAGACACAGACACAGAGGGAACGACCCAGAGGCAGGCACGAAGGCGACGATTGGACATGACGTGTTCACTTCAGTCTGTTGTTCTTTCAATTCTCAATCACGAAATCAGACGCGATTCATACTAACATAGACAATACCTCGAGAAGAACCTGCAGAAGATTGCTTCTCAGAACCCCGAGATCGAGTTTGTGGCCGTCAAGGACATTGGTCACCCCTTCATTCGAGGCGAGTTTGTTAACGGCGCTGAGAAGACCATCTGTTGCAAGAACAAGCATCCTCGATTCATCAACGGCAAGTTTGAGATGCTCAAGAGCTCCGACGGTGCTCCCCGAAAGCAGATGAAGAGCCCCGTTGAGAGTATAAACGAGAGTGTCCGAGGTATCTGGTCTCCTTACCATACCAACCCTGAGGGACGACACAAGATTTAAATGTACATAGTAAATTATAGCATCGATAGCGAATGAGGACATTAGTGAATCACACGAGGTGTGGATTGTACGGCTGGGTGAGAGAAGCAGAGGGAGTTAATTGTACGAGTACTGTGAACTAGAAGGATTACAAGTATTTGCAGCCCGTAACTTCCTGTCAGCTACAAATGGCCTCAGCTCTTGATATCTTGACCATCTCACTTTATTGTACGAGCACGAGTACAAGTTTGTGCTGGTACTCGTAGTATGGATCAATTTACGCAATTCCGAACGAAACAATACTCAGAGATACTCATTGACGATTGAAACGAGTAGAAGTCACAAGCTTCTCTGCAAGAGGAATGGAAACACAAGTGAAAAAAAACAAGGTAAAAACATCAACCTCGGCTACAGTGAACATTGAGGGTAGCTGTGTACATTTCACAGCTCGAAATAACTTAGTCCTAATCATGCCTTTCCTCCGTCTAATTTACATGCCAATGTGTTTGGTGAGTGTCTTATGCTTTTTGGTTATTGTTGTCGTTTTTGTTGTCATGGTGACCTTGGTCGTGATGGCCTGGCAGATCTGCCTCTCTGTCTTGACAGAACGGATGCTCAAGTGCCTGTGCTGGAGTGATTCGTTTTTCGGGATTCAGGGTAAACAGCTTGTCAAGAAGATCGATAAGATGCCCCTGCAATATGATATCTGATCCGGTCTCTCGGCATTTGCCTAGCAGCTTCTTGACCGGAAGAGGAGCCTGATTTTGTGTGTATCGCAGAGTATGGGTAATCATTTGTCCGGAACGAGGGTCGACCTCTTCCGATTTGAAGTCGAGATTTTCGTCAAAGTACTTGTCCGCAAACTTGCTCTTCCTGAGCTGCTTGTGACTGAACTTTCCACGCACATCCATGATACACTTAATCATATGGTTGTTGGACGAGCCTGCAAACAGAATGCATCCGGTGTACAGCTCGTAGAGAGTGCAACCAGCAGACCACATATCCACTCCGTAGTCAAAGGGAGCGCCCAAAATGAGCTCGGGGGCACGGTAGAACCGCGATGCAAGATAAGGCATGGGCTCTGTCCATGTTTTCTGGCCCTTGTTGGCCTCCACGGCGGCGCCAAAGTCGCACAGACGTGTAGACGATCGGTTGGCGTTTACAAGTACATTGTCGGGCTTGAAGTCGCCATGCAGAACGTGGCAGTCGCGCAGAATTTTTAGACTGGTGAAAATTTGTCGTGCGTACAGACGAACGGCTCGAATGTTGATGCCTTGATTTCGCCCGAACTCTTTGAGAATGTCACGGAGATTGGAATGCATGCCTTCAAACACTAGGCAGAGGTGTCCTTTGTGGTCAAATCGGTCGATGAGCCCGATAATCGACTTTGAGGTCTGGTGTTTGTTGAGGAGTTCGATGATCTTGCCCTCGCGTTCACCGATTTTTCGCATGGCGTCGTTACTTCGAATAATCTTCACGGCTAGCCCATCGCTTTCGTGGGGTTTTGAGTTGCCGCTGTTTCCATCCTTGTGATCCCCGTCCCCCTCTTCTTCTCCAATCTCCTCCACCTTGACAACTGTAGCACTGACTCCTTTACCCAGATGATCCACCACTTTGTACTTGTCATGCAAAACCTCGCCAATGATGGTCTTGTAATAGTTCTCCTCGTCATCCCATTTGTCGAGCAGCTTCTGGTCGAGTTTCTGGCCCTTGCGACCCTTCTTGTCGCTTTCCGTCTTCAGTCGCTTCTTGTTTGGGCTGTTGGTGTCCGAGGCGAGGTCAAACATGTCGTCCGAGTCGTCCGAGTCCACAGGAGCCGAGATTTTTGAGGGCGTCGGCTGTACGCGTTTGAGCGGAGCGGTCGAGGTCGCCATTTGTGTTTTCTGTCGAGATTCTCAGCAGGGTTGGGCCGGTAACGTCTTTTTATCAAATTGCTCCACTTGCTATTATGCGGTCAAGCGTGCAGTAGCGTGGATTAGAATGCGTATGATTTCAGCAAGGTTTTGAGATGATGGCGGTGGGTGTTGTTTAGGGGATGACAAAGGAAGGAAGAACAGTTTGTCCGCACGTGATGATCGACTGCCGTACATGCTATACAACGCCCGGCAGCTTTTTGGACCAACCTTCGTGGAACCACACTCTCGGACTGCCCCCATCATCTTCGCTTGTTCTTTTCGCTAGCTCAACTCTAACTTCAGCAATCATCTGCTGTACACCAAGCAGCTTGGACCTGCGGTATCGTAGGCCAGAGCACATTACAAACACGTGATTTGAGGCCGCTGAAGCGGTACCCAACTGATTGCACATGCCCTTAGAACACTCTAGACCGTTTCAGCTTGTTTTTAGTCGATAGACTCACACCCACGCACAAAACAAACTTCTGTCATGGAGCTGTCAACTCTACATTGTAGCTACCAGTGAGGCTACCGGTACTGTAAAGTCGAAGAGCTCAGGCCCGAATTGCAAGACCAAGCCAGTGACGTGTGACAGCTGTCGTCGGAATACAAAGACCCTGACGGGCATTTAACACGGGCGGCCAACGCGACCGGATAAACAGACAGGTGCAACAGTTCACTCCCGTCGATATTCGCGTACACGCATCCTTAGCTGCGGCACAAACACGCCAAACCTACCGACTTTTTTGCTAGACTGGCTCATTGCAGATATCTGCCACTAGTGGAAACCAAGACAGCTAACAGGTACGGTGTGGAAGTAAAAGACAAAGCCCCGGTCCGAGGGGGGTCGTGTGCTGTCACGTGACCCTCCTTCAGGGTGGGGCTAGTGTCGAGACGTACTTCTGAGCTCGTCGTCTCCGTATTCGTCACTGACGTCGAGCTGCAGCTCATTTATAGCTGCGTGTTCGTGTTTTCATCTCGCTTATTTCCTTCACTGGCTGACTACGTACAGTATGTGGGGCCCAGTTTTCGAATAGACTCGGCAGACTCCGAAATAAAAGAAAAAAGCAACGATATTTCGAGCCTCAACTGAGACAGTGAGACAACGAGCAACGAGCAATGAACCCACGTGAAGGGGTCTGTATGGTGGAGAAGGGGTGCGATCTGTGTGCGGCACCAAAACAAGGGCCCTAAGATGACTCAGATATCACCAAGCACAACGAGCACATAAGTAGGTGCCTGACAAGACATGGCTTCCTCTTGTGTCCGTCCACCTGTCATTCTTTGCAGACAGAATAAAAGAGAGGAGAAGAGGAAGTGCATGTCCGCCTCCGTACCTACTTGCGTACTACAGTACGTCGTAGCGAGCTAGTACTCGCTAAAGTGCTCTGCTCGGGATGGGGCGAAGACGGAAGCAACAACCCCGTCGATGAGGGGTCTGCACTGGACTGTCTTCTCCGTTTGCTTCGCTCAGCTACCTTGGCCACTGTCGGCCCACCCGCTCAGCAGACAGGGTGATATATACAGAGTTCCGTTAGCCTGGGGGGCATATTTAATCTGGCCGGAGTTCAAATCGGGTCAGGCACAACGGAATCCGCACCGCTAGCGCCGACATCCGAAAGCTACCGTGGTTTGGGGTGACGCTAGAGGAGTATTTGTGAGATACCACAGCTCGTTGATGCCTACTCAGATCATGACTAATGAGCACATTTTGAGATTCGTGAGTGGGATTGTGAGTGGTACTGCTTGATCTGATGGACGGGTGTTTCAACAGTTGAGTGTTTCAACGGTTGCGCATTTCGTGTACCAAGTCGCTTTTGCCATAGTCGCAGTGTTTACCCGTGCCACGGTAGATATCCGTGTTGGCATGGAGACTGTATTGTATATACTCATACCATACACTATTACTCCGTGTACTGCATCCATGGAGACGATACAGACTCTTGGTCTACAGTACTGTATGTACATACGGAGTACAGTAACACCGGTGTACGCGTACCTGCCCCTCATCCCCTCTGTCTGACACCTGACACGGCCTGTCCCCGAAGCTCACGTCAACTCAAGTGACAGATACTTGCCTCAATCTTGCCCAACCGCGTCAGTGTCAACGTCTCCTCAGCCGTGCAACTATGCGCGACTTAGTCTACATATATAGTCAACGATCCTTAACGGTTCGTTATCATACAAAGAGCTTTTATGATTGTTGGTCTAGACCGGGCGGCCAGCAAGAGGGATTGTGATGTGGATGTTTCTGATACAGGTAGGAGTCGCGCAACTTGTACCTACGGGTAATATACAGCTGGCAATGTCTCACATCGTGACATGTGACGCATGTCAGAACAATTGAGTATGGATATCTTACAACAAGTCATATTTTCTGTTTCTCGTTCAATTACCCAATGTATGGCGGGGAGTGAATAGTGTATGTACTGGTAGCAGTCACCCCAACCACCCATTGTTCCATATACCTTTTCGCTGACAGCTATTCATCGACCAGCTCGTCTCTAGACAATGAATTGTGCACTGGCACATGACTAACAGGCATGAAAAGTTGTATCTCCTCAAACATCGGTCAATGGTGTCCGGTTACTGGTGCAGAGCGTCGTACGTCTCTCTTGGCCTACAAGTACCAGTACCAGGTACATACTCTTCTCGTAGATCAATCGACTCGCTTCAAAACATAAATCATAAATCATCTATATACTAATAACTACTCGACAGAAGAGACCTTCTTGATGACGATGGCAGTGGCAGCTCCTCCACCGTTGCAGATGGCGGCAACACCGTACTCGCCCTCCTTGAGAGCGTTGACCAGAGTCACAAAGATTCGGTTACCGGAGGCACCGATGGGGTGGCCCAGAGCAACGGCTCCACCCTTAACGTTAACCTTGGACTTGTCAATGCCAAGTCGCTTGAGGTTGGCGAGAGCGACACCAGAGAAAGCCTCGTTGATCTCCCACAGAGCAATGTCCTCAGTCTTGAGACCAGCCTTCTTGAGAGCGGCGGGGATGGCCAGAGAAGGAGCAATGGTGAAGTCGATGGGGGCGGTGGCGGCATCGGCGTAAGACACAATCTTGGCGAGAACGGGAGATCCGAGCTCCTTGGCCTTGGTGCCGGAGGCAACAACGACGGCAGAGGCACCATCGTTGATGGGGGAGGCGTTACCGGCAGTAACGGATCCCTGCTTGTCGAAAACGGGCTTCAGGGCCTTGAGCTTGTCAAAGTTGGCTCCCTGGGGCTCCTCATCCTCGGAGACGGTGATAGTGCCCTTTCGGGACTTGATCTCGACGGGGACAATCTCGTCCTTGAAGGCGCCGTTCTTGATAGACTCGAGGGCTCGTCGGTACGACTCAATGGCGTACTCGTCCTGCTGCTCTCGGGTGATGCCGTCTCGCTTGTTAGTGTTCTCGCAGCAGTTACCCATGTGGATGTTGTTGTAAGGGTCCCAGAGACCATCCTTGACAATGGAGTCCTCGAGCTTCTGGTTGCCAAACACGAGACCTCGTCCGGAGTAGTAGGGAGTGTTGGACATGGACTCCATTCCACCGGCCACGATAACGTTTCGGTCGCCGGCCTTGATGGCCTGGGCAGCAAGGGCCACAGTCTTGAGACCGGAGGAGCACACCTTGTTGATGGTGGTGGCCTCGACGGACTCGGGGAAACCTCCCTTGATGACAACCTGTCGAGCGGGGGCCTGGCCGGAGTTGGCGGTCAGAACCTGGCCAAACAGGAACTCCTCAATCTGGTCGGCGGGGACCTTGGATCGCTGGACGGCGGCCTTGGCGGCGGTGATACCGAGGTCAATGGCAGACACGGACTTGAGGGCTCCGTTGAACTTTCCAACGGGAGTTCGGGCGGCTCCAACAATGTAGGCGGCGTTGAATCGGGGAAGAGTGAGTCGCATTGTGAGGTTGGTTGTGTCGTGGAGAGAAGGGGAGATAACTCAAGAAGGGCCGAGGTATATAAGTATGCGCACCCTGTGGAGCAGAGTACGTTTAGCCTTCTTGGTTGCGTCGGGTTCCTCTCCCAACCTTGTCGGGTATCGGTCGGCTCGGCAAACTTTCGGACATGAATCTGGGGTAGGTGTCTAGGGTGTCCAGGGGGTGACTAAAAGTGGATAGAAGATGAAAGTGGACTCAGACGGGCTATATGCTTGCTCATGTCTGTGCCCGTATCTGTGCCACAACATGTTTGTGTTGTTTCTTCAGTCACAATTGACTCTCGTAAAACCTCTACTCTAATGACGACTCCCCTGCTCGCTCTCCACAATCTTTCTCCAGGCACACACTGCGCGAACCGCCCGCGTCTACAATTGCCGGAAACGACGAAGCGGATGAGGACACGTGATCGGAGACATGTCTGAGGATGTGGAGCACTGGTTTTTTGCCCGTAGATCCGGTTTTCGCGGTCACGTGACGCCCCAAAATGGCTCCATCCTTCCTTTTCTTCCGCTTCCTGTTTCTTCCGAGGAGCGTTGATCGGCACATGTGCGGAGTGCTTTGGTTGGAGAAAGACGTTAGCGTGGTTCCACACATGTGGGGAAACGTGAAGAGTGCAGAGCTACGAGTAGGCTGTGCAGGCTGTTTGAAAGTGATATGTTGCGAGTACGTACGTAGCTTGGTGTCTATAGTCCACTGTCCAAGCTGCTCTCGAATACTATATGAGCAGTCAAGTTCCAACAATACAACGCCTATCAATGTCCATCAATGTGCCCTTTTTGCAACTGTAAATTTTCACTGGTGAAGCCGAAAAGTTTCACCCAACTCAAGCCACGCTGACAAAACGGATTTCTCCCAAATCAAACTAAAATTCTTCCCGAGATGGTGATCCGAGGTGACTTCACTCCCAATGTGTCTTACAGAACTGACGTCAAGGACCTTAGGGTGCGATTTGGTGGTGGTCAGAACCACTGCCAAAAGTGACTGGTCTTGGGTTGGAGATTTTCGCACAGCCCGCGCAATAATATGCGGTGCACTCTGCCACAAATGGAAAAAAATCCGTGTATATATAGGCCAAGAAGACCCCCATAGAACCTGCAGGTTGTGCTTGCACTTCCTCAGCGTTGTGGGTGATGGGTGAGTAAGCGGGAGACATATCAGTGAGCGCGATATGGGTTTACAGCTGGTCGGGTCGGGGGGTTCAAGCCAATTCGAAGTAGACACAATATCAGTGAGTACACAGTATTACAGTACAAACGTATTGTACGGGTGTACCGATGCCGGTACATACCAATATTGCTCAGCGGGTCCTTCTGTTGGTGATCCGTTCATGGATCGAGATGTGGTGCTTGGTCAGACGACGTTCATACACTTGATTCTTCGATCGAACACAGTCGTCTGCTAACTAAAACTATTTGATAAGAATGTAAGCCCTAGCATTACCCTTGACTAGAAATCAAGCGAGTTGCAGGGCTAACGGGTCCCCCAGTTCAAAGTCCGGTTCCTATGGGTCGTTCTCGTTTTTCTGGGCACCCTTTTGAATCCAGTCCGCTATAGGGCATGAGCGAGTGGATCTTCGAAGGTGCCGAATGTGTTGTTTTGGGTCGAGCTAAACTACAATCTCGTGTCGTCAAAAGTGTATTACGGTCGATATGGTGTGAGTCGGTGATGTGACAAGAAAGAAGAACGGTGATGTTGGCTCGTGTTTATACTTTGCCAAAAGGTTAGGGTTGGTAATTGTGAGACTGGTGTTTGGGAGAATTCGAGGTAGGGTAAATGGGTCTCATTGGGAACAGACCTAAGACCTGAGACAGTCAGACGCCTACGTACAGTACGATACCTCACAGAGAGAAAGCAGATCATAGTGAGTGAGCTATATGGAAGATCGGCCATTTCTTGACGTATGAGGTACAGGTCTCTGAACAAAGAAGCGATCAAATAGATAATGCATAGTTGCAGCTTCATCTACAACTGTAAAATATGGAGTCTCTGGATTAGATGCTAGCTAATAAATCAATGTTTATTACTGATTACGAGAAGCCGTTGCATTCGTGCTGGTTCCTTGTACAACTATCGGGTCTCACTATCCCTATTTGGGAAGCTCAAAGTCTACTCTAAAACGAAGTGTTGAGAGGAGTCTCGAGGGTCTGGATCAGTTTGGATCAAGGAGTTAACCCTGTTTGTAGGGCATCTATCACACGTGTTTGTTCTGAGATGATGGCAAGTGTCAGGGTAGCACGTTTCCCTCTTTGCCACTCTTTTAATAATTATACATGTTACTGTAGAGCACCAAATTCCCCGTATTTGCCTCGCTTCCCCGGATCATGCGAGATTACGCTGTGTCCAAGTATGCGCGCTAAATTTAATGACGCAACAGGCCAAAGTCTAAAGTACGCGTTCAGGGCAGGTTAACAAATAGTAGACAGATCCACACCCTACAACTCCTACACAGGTACAACAACCACAAACAACCACTATGGGACGACCACCTGGATCCGGAATGGACGGCCCGGTCTACACCGACTATGACCCCGCCATCATGGAGAAACTCAACCTGCACGTGGACGTGGAAAACGGAACCCTCACTAACGGGCCCCAGTGCTGGCTCAGTTTCGGAGACCACGTCCCTACCTTTGTGCCCATCGAGTATCTCGACACATACGCCATCAATGGAACCACCTGCGACTCGCCCTACTACTCAATGTCGTCCAAGGGCTACCTGGGCGTCATGCTCAGTGTTGGCATCACTGCATCCATGCTGGTCACCTTCTTCAATCTCCGAAAGCACGGTATGAACTTCATGCACGAGCCCAAGGCCGAGGAACTCCTGAGCCAGGGCGGACGGCCGAGCAAAACGAAAACTGCCGAACCTGGCTGGACTCGAGGAAGACGACTGCCATGGATGCTTCTGCTGATCATGGGACTCATGTTGATCCTCACGGGCTTCTTTGCTGTCGATATCGACCGAAACTACATCCAGGGCACCGCCGTAGGCATGTACGGCGTGTTTCTGTCCGTCTGTCCCGTTCTGGGTCTCATGGTATCGTGGGAGTTCATTCGAAGATGGGGCTTCTTTGAAGAGCGAAAGCTGCTTGAGCAAGACCCCTACGCAATTGACCAGACAGACCTCCAATCAAAGGCCCGAATCATCCCGCCTATTGCCTTCTACGTGTGTTGCTTCTTTGCAATGTTCATGATGGTGCTGCGAAACTGGAGTAAGCATCTGGACTATAACACGTTCTTCAACTTGGATGTCCGGTGGGTAATTGGAGGCATCTTCGAGGTTTTTGCCTTCATCCAGCTGGCCAACTCGCTCAGAGTTACCATCATGTACTACCAAGTGTCTCAAGTGCCATTGGTTTTGCCCTTCATGGTCTTCATGAACCTGCTGACAGAGATCTACCAGGTGACTGTCATGGTTGTCAACGACAAGTCCGTGTCGCCCTTCTTTCCGTCTTCCAGCATTTCTCTGCCTGTCTTTCTTGTCTACTTGCCTTTGTGGGCCGTCACTATTGCTGGCAATCTTTCTGGTCTGGCTAGAGACAATGAGGATCAGGTGATTCTGCGCCTACGAGCTCTTCGATGGAAGATCAAGCAGGAGAATGCCGAACGAGCCCGCACGCGGAACGAACGAGAGCAGGAAGCTGCCCAGAGACTTGAGCGACAAGAAACTGACGCTACCTTCAACGAACAGTACCCTCATTTTGAGGACTCTGATGCCGAGGGTGACGAAGAGGGATCCGACCCCAACGCTTCTGGTGAAGGACGACAGACGTCGCGATACCAGAAGCTCGGTAAACAGGGAGGCTCTGACCGAGCCGGACTCTTCAAGCGGCTCTTTGGCGAGTACAGACCCACGGCTACCTGGTTTGGACACAACATGGCATACGTACCTCTGTCGCGGACCAAGAACCAGCTATTTGATGAGGAGGACTTCCCTGCCATCACTCTACAGAAGACCCGAGTGCGCTCTGAGGTGGACGAGGACCCCGAGGAGATGGAGGGTGGCTTTGACAATTACCAGAAGCCTTCATTGTTCTCCTTCTTGTCCAACTCGTTCCGACCCATCCCTTCCAAGGGCCGACAGGATCTCAACGACCTGGAGATGCAGGATCTCGGTACCCCCAAGAGTATCAAGCAGCAGAAGCTATATGGAGGCAGGCGTGGTTCTCGACCTTGATTATTTATGTATAGATGGATTAGATATGTTTCAGCTCATGTCTTGGAACACGGCGGCACTGCTGAGTGTGGCTGGCTTGTTGATTGTAGCTGAGTCAAATTGGGTAGGTGAGTGCCGTAGATCAGATTGATTAGATACCGATATGTACGGCACTGGAAGTACATACAAGTAAACGCTCGGCGGTTTCACATGTTCGCATTATTGCTTGTCCCCCTTGCCCCTCAGTCTGTAGAAAATATTCACTAGCTACGGGGACCGTAGAGTTTCGCTACTGTAGATAATATTTGGGCCACCGAAAAATTATGGGCGCAGATATTAATGTAACCGAAAATAGTATGATGCCACCTGGGCTACAAGTAGTTGTAGTTAGCATGGGAACACTGGCCGGCTATAACAGCTTTATAGCGTGTATTGCTGTGTAGTTGTTGTCAACATGGTTGTGTTTACAGTCCAAACTGCTGCGTAGTCGGTACAGGGGGTGTACTTGTAGCCACTGCTACCTACGATGCTACTACCGGTACCGGTACGACTTCTACAATCACAGCGTCATGAATTACGGCTACTACAAGTACAGTACGGTACAGCTCCTGGGGTGCTTAAGGGATCTAATCTATTGTATAAATAATGCATGTTAAGGGCCAAAAATTCGCATCTTTTCGCTCTCCAATCGCGATCGCACGGCAATTCGAGCCTGGGCGAGAAGCTCACGGTTAGTATCTTCGCTCAGTGTGGCCTCAGAGGCAGCCGTGGTTCGGGAGCTGATTGAAGTGGTGGATGTAGCTGTGGAGACGCACGAGTTGATGGAATTGGCAGAATCGGGGGAGGTAGAAGGAGCGTAAGTCGGGGGATAGATGTGGGGTGCACCGCAGCCATTGCCTAGACTGATGGTGCTAGCCTTCTTCTTCAGCCGACTGGATGAAGAAGAGCTGCCACTGTTGGTGATGGGCAGGTTAGGTGTATGGTACTGCCGTCGAGGTGACCGTGTAGGTGAAGAGTTGGGGCTCGGGGAAGACTGCTGCTTTGGAGGACTCAGAGGAGCGTCGAAGTAGCTCTTTTGCTTCTCTGGAGACATGAGCAGAACCAGCTCGGCATGGGACTTCTTGCCCTTGAGCGTGGGAGTGTGGGTAGGGATGTTGAGAGACCGCACCTCGAGCTTTGGTGATCGGGGAGTGGAGGGTCGAGGCTGGGCAGCAGCAGCAGCAGCCAGAGGTGTTTCTTCAAGCTGGAAGATTGTGTCCCGGAGACTATCTCGAGAAAAAGGGACGGCGAAATCCTTGAAGTTCTCCTTGGATGCACACTTGTGCAGCTTGACGATACCCTTTGCTTCCTTCTCCTTCTCTCTCAGTCGTTCTCGGAAAGCTCCTCGGTACAGTCTCTGAACCTGGACCTCGACCGCCAGCTTCTGTAGGAACGTTCGGATAATGAGTGCACGTTCGTCCTTTGTGAAGTTGGCGGAGCTGGGCTGTTTGGCGTCCCGGGTCCGGTCAATGCAGTCTCTCGCAAACCGCATTCGGGTGTTTCGAGCAATGTTGTGTTCTCGGTAGAGGTCTGAGTCGGCGAGGGTTCGGATGTACTCTTCGTCGGAGGCATCGGCCCTGAGCAGACTGAACTTGCAGTGGTTGAGCTCGTCGATGACCGGCAGAGTCGATGAGTGGGCAGGCATAGCTGTCAGAATGCAGACGCTTCGAAACTTGTTCTTGGCCCAGTCAATGGTGATTCTGTGTTGGTCGTTGAACAGCTGTCGTTCGAATTCGCTGCGGTTGTACATGATGTCAAGCTTTTCCACCTCGCTGGCCGTCATGCCGGTAAAGTCCTCCTCGGACCTCGAGGGTCGTAGCGCATTCTTCTGGCTGCTGAACGCTGTGGGTAGAACTTGGTGGGACCGCTTCTTGCTGAGCTTTTGACGCATCAGACACTCTTTGATGTCCTTGGAGACGTCTTCCGAAGAGTCTCTACGGAAGGCAGTGTGAATCTGGCGGTTGCACCGCTTGTACATGAAGGTCAGCGACTTGATTTGTAGGTCGATGTGGTCCTCATTGTCACCCTGGTAGTATGTCGGGATGGTGATGGCCGGGGTCGTGGACGAAGGCCATAGGAATGAGAAGAGGCCTGTCATTTTGTCGGAGTTATGTAGAGAATGGTGAGTTGTTGTTTGTGTAGTAAGGAGTGTGAGGGGGGCTGCGGAGTGCAGTGTATGAGGGGGTGTAGGGAGTATAAGGAGTGTATAGGTCGGGTGGTACGTCTGTGTGTCGAACGACTAGGTCGAAGTGACTGGTGAGTTGTTGAGAGCAGTCGAGATGTCGGGAATGGAGCGGTTAGAATAGTCGAGAACGGGGTGTCGCGGAAAAGAAAGGTGGTGTGTCGCAAGTAGAGCAATGACCAGATCTATGCACAGAAATGCAGCTGAGCTGATTAGCGGACGAACCTAGAAGAGGCGGCAGACAAGGTCGGAGAGTCAGCTGGTACTGAGGGTCCCTGGGCTCTTATTTTTTGTTGATGTGTGGTATGCACAGGACGCGCGTCTGGTCTGTTTGTTATTTCAACTTTCAGCTGTATTGCAAACTAGGTTGGATGTTGCAGCGGAATGAGAGACACTGTTAGAGCCTTAGGGTGGTGGTCAGGAGTTGCTGGAAGCGGCCTGGTATGTCCAGTCTTTGCAGCCGTTGGTGCTGATTGCGGAATTGGTCCAACACCAGAAACAAAAAGTAGCACGGCTAGAGCTGGTGCTGGGGTCTGTTCTCCTGAAGATGGTCCCACTAAGATGTGACCTGTTTGCTTCCACTGTATACAGTTTTATGCAAGGCCTGGACAGAATGGGGTGATTGGACACTCGACTGGGGGAAATCCGCTCTCGGAAAAAGAGCTCTGAAGAATGAGCTGTAGCACAATTCTCTGAGCGGGCTTTTGTCGGAGATGAGCTGGGTCAAGCAGAATGGTGTGATCCGGGTTTGTATCGTCTGATCGGGAGTGTCAGACACGATTGGGTGATGAGTCAGTCGGGTGCAAGAGATTCTTGTAGGTATTAAGAAGACTCAGCCGCGGTGCTCATCACAGGAATACCTACATATATATCCGAGCTGCCACGAGTCTATATTGCGGTCTCGAAGCATGCGCTGCTCCAGGCAAGTTTCAGCCCAGGCTGAGAGCCTACAGTCCATGTTTTTCCCCGACTATTTCAGTGTCGAAAGTAGCCTTGTATTGTTTACGTCTGCACCTTTGTGTTGAAGGGGAACCTTGAGTTTGGAGAATGAGAACGGGGTGGGGGGAGTGAATGTCGGTATATTGGGGTGATTGTCACAGAGAAAAGAGCAGCTCCCTATAATCAAACATTTCTAAGCTGATTTTTCTACTCATATTTGACACAAATATTCTCATTACCCCATAATCCACTACCCCTCGCTTGTCAAGCTCCCGGAAAAGGTCAACTCTAAACGCACCAAAACATGTGCAACAGTGTGTCAGGGCGCGATGAGCAACCTTCGTTGTTCGATAGCGGGAGTGCTAGCACCAAAAAAGTGACGGAATGTGGCACTCGGCCTGAGACGGTCATGGGGCCGATCCAAGTCAGGCTTATCTGCGTAACATTGATTTTTGGCATAATATCGGGTCCTCGTGCACTCTTATCCAGTTATTACACCACGTGACATATAGTCGAGTTATTACACCACGTGACATATAGTCAAGTCTAGTCGAGTCGAGTCTCGTGAAGGTGCGTGTACAGCTCCCACCCAAGTAACCATACCGACCATACAGCACAGAACAAGAGCAGCTGGAACCCCTGAAAGATGTACATTCACGCTGAACGATCGGCTGCCAGACTTGCTCGGAATCTCTCTCGCGGTGAAACGGCGTCTTCCATACATGTTCCGGCTGTGAGGAAGTCGATCAGCGGACATGATCACATACCGCGCCAACGCGCCCATGCCCCGGTTTACAGTGTCCACACAATATACGCCACATGCCCTCTTGTTATGACTTTGTAGTTTCGTAGCCACAATTCGATACGTGTCCACCATCACCATATATGAACACCTGACTGTGGAAGGAAGCAGTCCAAGCTCGTTTGCACTTTAGCGCGCAGCAAGGTCTTATCAAAAAGATCTGTTTCGGGAAGAAAAGCCTTTGGCCAAAATGTGTCACGGCGGCGCAAGCACAACTGGCCTGAAACTGATCGTCTCAGCAAAGCAGGGTTCTGGGACTTCAACGTTTCACCTTGTTCTGCTTCAACGGCGCTTTGACGTATTGGTACACACATGAATAGCCGGACCTGCGTGCTTAAACGCTGCGTTAATTATTCCAATTTCAACCACAGCAAAGACCCGAAAATAGAAACAAATGCCGAACAAATATTAATTGCGAAAAAAAACTCGCCTGATAAAAAGGACAGCCGACGGTTTGATATTACCGAACGTGATTACGGAATTGGTAATCAAAGTACAGATCATGCCATCTTTGCAGCCAGTGCGTCTTCACACATGCTAACGCTGCGCTCCCCACGCTCTCTCACACTCTTTCACTTCCATGCTCTATTACTATACTGTGCTCTATCAATGTCCTTTTGTCGTCTCCTCCTCCGGCTTACCGGTTGGCGCCACTCAGCTTGTCCACCTCGTCCTGAAGCGCCCGCAAATCGGCAAGAAGATCGGGGCTCGTCTGGGTAGAGTAGCCGTTACCGTTGAAAGAGGTCTGCGGAGGCGCAGAATGCAAAGCCGTGGATCCCCGTCTTGGCGGAGGCGGAACGGGTGCCTCACGCTGGAAAGACACGGGAGGAGGCTGGGGAGATGCAGACTTGTTTCGGGGCGGTGGTGGCGGCGGAGGAACTCTTCGGCCTCCACCGGGATTGTATCCTCCGCCGTTTCCAAATGAAGTGGGTGTGGGAGACACGCTCTGAGATCGTGACACTCCGGGCACCATGAGATTGTAGACCGAGTTCACGTTATGCTGCTGGGGTTGTGATTGCTGTTGCTGATGTTGTTGTTGCTGGTATTGCTGTTGTGGTTGGTATTGTTGCTGCTGCTGCTGCTGCTGCTGCTGCTGCTGTTGCTGCTGGCCATATGCTTGTTGAGTGTGTGGAGTTGAAAACACACCAGACAGACCAGAGTAGTTTGTAGCTGCCGCTGAAGGCTGTGATTGAGCCTGCGGCTGGGGAGTAGATGCAGGAGAAGGCGAATACGACGAGTTGGCAGATCCATCTCCGTACGACATGTATCCTGCAAAAGACGTGGACGGTGCTCCTGTAGCCTGACGACCGAGAGTGGGCTTGAACGACGACCCCGTGTTGGAGGGCTGTAGGTTGTTATTATTGATGTTGTTGTTGTTGTTGTTGCTGTTGTTGCCCGTGGCCTGGGACACCAAAGCGGCTCTAAAGGCGTCTCCGGGGGCGGGAGATCCACTAGGAGCCGGAGAACCAGTCACCTGGCTCTGCAGAATGTTCCTGAACGCATCCCCGGGCGTCTCCCCGTATGTGCTTCCGAAGGAGATGGGGGGCGGACCCACCTGGGGCTTTCCGTGGTGCAGCACACTGTCAACCTTGACGTTCTTGAATCCGCTGTCTTCCAGAGCCTCAATGACCTCGTTTTCGTCATCTTCACCGGTCGATGGGTTCGGGGGAGGCGCCTGTTGCATTGGAGCGGTCACGGTCACAGTAACCGGAGGAGCTTGCGGTGGCTGATGTTGCTGGGTCTGCTGTTGCTGAGGCTGAACTTCAGCCTGGAGTTCCTGCTCGGTCTCTTGCATGTATGCCATGAAAGATGTCCTGGGGGGAGGCCCCGTCTGCTGTCGTTCCAAGGGCTTGGGTTCCTCCTCTGCAGAGTCATCACTCAGATGCAAATCAGACATGCTCTGCGAGTAAACGGGAGCCGAACCGCTCGCACGCTGTCGCATGAGCTCCTCCAGCGTCCGTCCAGCAGCAGCCGTCACCTGGGGAGGCTCGCTGGTAAACTGCACCTTCTTCTTGCTTTTTTTGCGTCTGTCTCCGGTCAGCAGCAGACTGGTGAAGGAGTTGATATCCAGGGGGGTACCTGTGGGGGTGACGGCGAGCTCGGGCTCCGAGTTTTTGCGCTTGCGACTGAGAATCGATTTGGGCCGCAGTAACGGAGCCGGCTGGTAGATCATGGCCGCAGACACATTGCTTCCATTGATGGCATGGCTCACCAGTCGAAGGAAGCCGTAGAATTGGCCGGGGTCCAGGTTGACCAGATGTTGGCCACATGCATTCAAAATCTGTGTTAGTGATCTCCGCATTCAATCACCTCTCTTGCCAACGTCCGTGTCGTCTTGGTTGACTCACCTTTTGCTTGTCTTCGTCCTTGACTCCGAAATTGTCCACAAACGTCAGCACATCGCCGACAACAATGCTCTCTTTGCCCTTGCGCAAAAGCAGATCTGTGTACCATCGGCTGTACGCTCGGATCTCGTCTTCCGTCAGCGACAGCTGCTCATATCTGATGGACTCCATGCGTGGTTTTTTCCCTCCAAGTGGTTCTCTAAAGGTAATATGCGCTGCGGTCTCCGTTCCTACGTGTAACTAAGTGAAGCTGCTGACTAAGTTGGGAGAAAAAGGAAGGAGAAACGAGCGATGACAAATGTAGATGTGGGCAGAGCTGGAGGCGACAGGGTCGCGGGGTATCAGCGGGTCTATTTGTAGGTTTTTTGCGCTCTTTTGGCAATGCCTTTGTCTCTTGGTCACACGACTTCAGCACCCCGTTACGTAGGGCTGACCTAAGCTGTAGTTGACGGCTGTCAGGGGTGTGTGTATGTACAACATACGACGTAGGAGACAGAGTCATAGGGGTACTAGTACTCGTACAGGATGTGATGTGCATCCAGAAAAAAAGACTTGCAAGTGTGTTCAATGTACTTGTACCTGGCTGACTTCTTTTCTGATAGCCACATTAATTACGAAACGTTTTGAATAGCTAGTAACAGTATTGTACGGTAATATTTGCTAGTGACGCCTCACCATCTCGGCACACGCGGCACTGAAAGAGTTCTTTGTCAAAAACGGTTTGTGAGTCACTCTCAGAGAGTGGGGGCAAACGTACCTTGGAACGTGTCATTTAGCGATATAGTGATCCTTCTGGCAACCCATATAGATCTAAAGTCATCAGCTGTCCCTTTTCTCTCATCCGCTTCAATGGTCACGTCGAAGGTTAATTTAAGCCGTTTCGCGTATACGTACGTAGTGCATGCACTAAATTACACGTTGATTTTTTAACGTGACTATTGCAACACCAGAACCACTCACCACACAACCACAGAGAAACACAAGATGGAAGACGAAGAGTACCTGCGACAACAGGAGCTACAGGATGACTACGAAGAGTTCGGCAAGATCGTGGAGGACGCCGATGGAGAAAGCATTCTGGAGATGATCGAGACCGCCAACGAGGTCAAGAAGAAGTACCATGATGACCGACGAGCCCTCATCAAGGACGCCGACTTGCTGAAGACGGTGGCAGCGAAGAAAACCAAACACATCAAAAAGTACGCGCGTGAAGAGCCTGGCGCCGTTGATCTCAAGGAGGTGCAAAGCGTGGTGACCAAGTTCATCGACAGAACATCCGAGATTGATGACGATCTCTTCGACAGCGTGGTGGGCACTTATACCGATATGTCTGCTGACCCTGGAGCCCTCCCTGATCTGAAGCGGATTGCAGCTCTTGGTCGAATCGGTATGAGGTTCGGAAAGGTGGCTCGAGGAGCGTCTCATCTGATCGGAGCCCTGGAGAAAGAACGTCCTGAAAAGGTCAGGGTGGTGAAGGAGCGTCAAAAGGCAACAGATGCGGGCAAGCAGAGATCTGCCTACCAGCTCAAGGGTGACGAAATCGACAGCAGCAAAAACAACATCCAGAGATATGGAGGAATCATGAAACGAAAGCTCTCGGAGGAGTACAACTATCGAAAGCAGAACGGAGAAGTTCTGCCCCTGCTTCAGGCCATCGTCGATCCCCGAAGCTTCGAGTCAACCGTTCAGAACTTTTTCGTTTTCTCCACCCTTGTGGCTGGAGGAATGGCCAAGCTGTCTGAACACGACGACACTACACCCGTGATTGACATGTGTTCAGAGGCGGAAACTACCAAACTGGTCAATGACAGAGACTCGCGGTGTCCCATTGTTCTGGAGATGGACTACGACACATACGAGATGATTCTGGACGCTTACGAAATGCGTGACCAGGAGCCGTTGCTGGATCTGGGAGACACCACCCAGGGTCTAAGTGCGGAGTAATGAGCATCTGTGAATGAGCTGGGAGAGTGCGTGAGCTTCGGTGTACGAGTAGTACTTGCAGATGTCGGCGTGCTCACGATGGCGCGTGTCTCACTGTCGTGAAAAGAGTCTCCGCCACCAAAAGGAACTCTTCACTCGAGAATTGCACCTGTCGCTATATGTACATTGAATTTATTTATTGCTGTTGAGTGTGGATCTGTAGTTAAGAGCGGTCTACTGTAGAATTATGAACCAACACGGTCTGTGAGGTCCCTGGTATTGTCGATCAAGGGAGTGTCAGATGTACTCAGGGTACCTAATGAGAATGGCCCAGAATGATGAGGTTCATGGTGGTAGCACGGGATGCCACGAGATCTGTTCAGAGAAATACACGTAGTCAGATAGAAATGCGTATCTCTTATCCCAAGCTAACATGCTTCCCCTCGATACCTTTAGATAAGCATGGTTATGTGAGAAAGTTACATGCACCAAGAAGATCAGGAAAAGAGGTCACGGTGAGTTTTATAGCGGGTACAGCAGTAACATGCGATCGGAGCATTCGATTCAGACTGTGCAGTTGCTATTTCGTCATTTTATTTTCTTATCCACTCCGCCTCGCCTCCCAGCTGCACTCTATGTCTATGCCATTTATGATCCATATCTTGAAGAACTCTCCACTTCATAAACTCATCAACCCCGCCACTCATGTCGACGCTTCTTGAAGTGCTTGGCCTTGACAATCGTGGACACAGTTCTTCAGAAATTGACCAGGCGTACCGCAACAGGACGTTCGTGGCTCTCGGTTTATTGCCGTCGGACTCCGAGCCGCTCTATGCAGTGTCAGATGCATACCAGGTGTTAAGAAACCCCAGTCACCGAGCAAAGTACGTGGAGCTCGGGGATAAGCGGTTTTTCGACCAGTGTCGTGACATCCAGTACATTGATGCACTTGACATGCTTCTGGGCTCGTTTGGAGTAGACAGACTGCAGTTCTTGATACCCAATATACCTGCTCTCAGCACCATTGTCAGCTGCCACGAAGAGATGAAAGATGTGGCGACCGGGCCAAAGGACTTTTCATCTAGATCATTGGATGTCATGCGACGTCCCGGATGGAATCAGGGCAAGACCAAAGTCGACTCCCAGCTCAATTACAAAAAGGGAGACTACTCTCGAGTAACTGTCATGCCTCAGATACGAGAGCTTCAGCATCTCATAGACGACTATGACGGAGAAAAGGGAAACAGACAGGTTCAAGATAAACTGGCAGATGACTTCAGTAAGACCACTCTAGGTCTGGACTGGATGCATGTGGTCGGTGCGGTGTTCTATACCCGTGGATCCAACCAGTACAACAGGTGCCGAAAGTTGATCAACAACAGGAGCAACGTGGAGTGTCCAGTTAATCGTGTGGCTTATGCAAGGAAGTATGTTGTCAGAGCACGGAAGTTTTGGAGTTTTGCCCAAAAATTATACGACGATCAGGTCAACCTGTTCTATCTGGCCTGCGCCTGTTCTCTCATGCTGGAAGTGAAAAAGGCACTAGATAAGACCATTGATTGTCTGTTCGATGCGCAAAAACAACAGATATCCAAACGGAAGGACAGAGCAATTCCTGCCAAGCGACTGGCTGATCTGGGATTGTGGATGGGCCAGAGAAATGAGGTCTTCATCACCTACGACGACGTCCTGGCGTCCACAATCACACACGCAGCGTACCACGTGGTCTACGTTGTAACCAAGATCGAAAAGCCCGATCTTCCAGACATCAGATACAGCTTTCCGGAAACCCCTTTCCCGGACCGAGCAAAGACACTGGTGAAGATATTGATGGACATCTACGGCGCAGAGGATCTTTCCAATGAAGCAGAGATGTACGCTGCAGAGGCTATGGCTATCAGTCTGGCCACTATGACCGCGTCAATGAGCCTCAACTCTTATGGAACCATGTACTATTGATTCTCCAGGCATGCACTGTGGCTTAATCAAAGTGACACGACGCTGTCAGTCCCCTCGTTCCATAATTGTTTCGAACGGCACCAACTCAACACTCTCTTCCTAATAACACCGCCCAATCTTCTGGTTATTCCAGTGTCACCCGAATCATGCGATGTTTCACAATTTCGCGAATCTGAGTTTTTGGCGTGACAACAACATTGAATTAAAAGAGACCTTCAGAGCAGAGTAAAGACATAATTTATATATCACAGTAATATTGAGAATCTCATGTATACCATCCATTTATTCGCTTGTTTATAGCTGCCCTGATGGCTCGAAAAATCGCATTCAGAGTTTTGGTTTTTTTTTTATTCTAAAGATGCATTATAGCTATTTTATTCTAAAGATGTATGGTCATTTTTTTCTTTCTTCTAAAGATGCATTATATTAGGAAGGTTTTTTCTTTGACCCGGTCTTTTTTTTTTTT
>ULGY01000033.1:0-21248 GCA_900519085.1 Yarrowia deformans | reverse complement strand
ATTCGAATGGCAGCCTCATTGTCCTCCAATCGGCAGCTTCGAGAACCTCCAGCAATCATCTGACCGAGCTGGATGTCAGCTTTCAATCTTTCCAGCTCGAACTTCACGCGATCTCTGTCACCCTTGGCCCATTCTTAGGCAACAAGCTTGTCGGTGACTGCGGTTTCAGCATCAGCCAGCTCCTGGGCTAACTCGTCGAGCTGAGCTTTGAGCTTTTGGAGCTCTCCCACACCATTGGCAGTTGCGTTTCCATGCCCATTAAGAGCCGCTTTTTTGGCCACGATGTCAGCCTGTGGTTGAGCCTGCTTGTCTGAGGCGTAGGCTAGTGCGGTATCGTAGTTGTTGAATCCTTTCCAGTCTGCATTGCGGTACCCCCTGATCTGGGTCCTAGCGCTTTCCACTGAGTAGTACACTCCTGGATTGTGTCCGATCTTGACGGCGTAGAACTTTTTGGCCATGTTGCTTGTGATGGATTGTCGACGAAACTCCCCCACTGGCTGTTTGGCGCAGCTTGTGAAACGTCACGTTGTCTGTCAGTTTCAGTGACGAACGAAATCTGATTCATTCTGCTCACACATTTCTTCTGCGGCACGCTCGCATGTCTGATGCAACAATTACATTTGCCGGGGTTGGTCAGGGTTTACGTGAAGATCAACTTCTGCATCATGGACATTTATTTGCACGTGGCTTCTTACAATACTGACACTCCGTCGGAACCCGAGCACCATTCCGCATCTGCTGAATGTAGCTAGGAGAGGTCTCGCGCCCAATCTCGGGGGATACCGGGGACGAAACCCTTCGACTTCGGACAGCAGTATCTCGTAGTTTTGAGGAATGAGGACCTGACACAGAAATTGCAGCCGCAGAACTCCTTCTCCCCAAAATCATTCATGCGGGAGCCCAACACTGCAAGTAAATCTGCCTGACTATTGAAATGGTCATTTACGTGGCCCTGGCACTTTTTGAGAGTGACATGGCGACAAGAGGGCCTGTTTTTGATAGTCAGCAATGCCTTGATCAAGTCCTGGTTTCGCACGGGCGTTCCCTCTGAGTTGACCCATCCTCTCTGTTCCCAGGTAGCGGCCCATCCGGCAAGGCAACCGATGACATAGGCTGAATCTGTGCAGATCTCGTACTTTCCACCTTTGCCTTTGGCGTCAATGATTTCAAATGCTCTTAAGAGAGCAGCAAGTTCAGCCCGCTGGTTGGTTTGAGGAGACCCCGTGAGGCGCTCAGATACGTTCCAGGGGTGATAATCTCCAAAATGCACGCCGATGCCACCCGCCGCCTGGGGCGTTCCGTTGTTGAGGCATGATCCATCGACGTAGACCTTGATGACCTTCCCTCTGTTTTCGTTTTCGTAGGTGTGGAACCCATCGCTGAGTGGTGTAACCCAAACCCTCTGTCCGATACCTGTTGACTAACCCCGACGGCCACGGAGCCCTTATCGCCTACTTGAGGGCCCCCCTGCAAATCGAGATGTTCGAGGAGTAGAGCCCCCAGAACGGCACACACAACGGAATGCTGGAAGAGGATTGAAGACTGGAGTAAAATCAACGCCACAGAGGTAGACTGTCCGGCCTGGGTTATTGAGGTGGTGCCTTGCACCACATCACCCCTCGCCCGCTAAGCGTATATTCGGGGCAGCGGCTCTCTCCCAACCAGCGAAAACCAAGAAGTCACCTGCAGGCAATCCGACACACCATCGGAAACCCAGCCTGCCATTGAACAACAGTTACTGGCGACAAAGCTTAAATACACTGAATAAATGAATTGTATGTATATGTAAAAAGTGGTGTAAAACTCACGCCCTGAGTCGGCGACCATCTTCCTAATCTCCTCCTGCGAGTGACATATGTAGACAACCTTTCCATCAGAGAATCTCTGGGCTGCCAACAAAGTGGTAAACACAGCGCATCCGTGAAGATACAACGTCTCCTTCTCTCTGCCTTCAACCCGGGCTTCAGCGTTTGCGTAAGCTTCGGCCTTGGTGTTGACTGTGGCCCACGACTTAATCAAGGCTTCCTGCTTGGCGCTGACATCCATGGTAGCTCGTGTCAGTTCATCTTCTTGCCTGAGGGTATCCGACTGAGCCTCCAACACAGCCTTCTTAGCGTGGTCTCTGATCGCTTCGGCATCGACTCGTCCAGGCTGTGGTCCAGCCGCACTTGAATGATATTGGTCGCCGGGTTGAGACATGTAGGCCAGTGCCTCGTCGTGATCATTGAATCCTTTAATCTCGCCATTGGGAAATCGGTTGATCTGTTCGTGGGCCTGAGCGTAGGTGGCATAGACGCCGGAAACCCGACCTACCCTGACGGCGTAAAATTGTTTTGCCATGTCGCGCAAGTCGATGGTATAACGTTGTTTGTCGTGCTGCGCTCGGTATTGTGTAGGAAACCAGATGTGTGGGTCGCATCAAAGGGGGCACCCCGCACTACAAATGATTAACTATCTTCAGCTTTGTGTCACACAGTGCCTCATAAGGACCTTAATTTCCCCTCATGTATGCCAAGTAATTGTGTGAACTATCCCTTGGGGATTCAATTTTCTCCACTAAATTTTGAGATCGTGATGAAGATAGCTACAGTAGCTGACCATGTTTAATTATATGCACCGAACGAATCTGCGACTTCCTGTTGTCAGACTACAACGAGGCGCAGCTTCCGTAATCCTTCGATAGAAGATACGGTGATCTGACACAGGTGGAACAACTGCAGTAGGTCTTTTTGACAGCAAATGAATCAACCCCAGCCCTCGCAAGCCTGTCAGCCTCTTGATTTCCAAGAGAGTCGCCATATGGCCCTTGACTTTCTTCAGCTCAATTTTAGGATGCTTGTCTTGCAGATCAATCAGGTCACTCAGAAGGTCCTGTTTCTTGACTGCCTGGCCGTTCCCTTTCCTCCAATCGTTTCTCCGCCACGTGAAGATCCACTTCGTAAGACAGTCGATAAGATAGCCTGAGTCGGTGAGAATCTCGTACTTGCGGCCCTTTCCTTCTGAATCGATGGTTCTATAGGCTTTGAGAGCGACAGCCAATTCTGCTCTCTGGCTGCTTTGATGCGAGCCCTCCAAACGCCCAGACACATTGAGGCGGTTGTTTTGTCCAAAGTAAACTCCAATTCCTCCAGCAGCACCTGCTCCGCCATTTTGTCGGCTCGACCCATCAGTGAAAACCTGATAAACCGTCTCGCCCTTGTTGTTCACGTAACTAAGATCGTTGCCAGTCAAGTTTTGAAACGTAGCATGTCCATTCTTTTTAAATGCATAACTCGCTTGTTCCATAGAGTAACATTTGTAGATCACCTTTCCGTCGGCAGCCCCCTTGGCACGCTCCAAACTGTCATAGAGTCTATCTCCAGATGCGTAAAGCAGCTGTTTCTTTTCGCGGCCGTCAATATGGGCGATTGCCTCTGCCCAAGCCTCGGTCTTCCCATTGACCGTGATTCGGGCACTTATCACGGCACGCTTTTTGGCATCCACCAGAGCTTTTGCATCTTCCAGTTCTCTTTCGACCTCTGCAGCCAGACGCTGGGCTTGCGACAGATCTTGTTGAGCAGCTCTTTCCCGCCATCTGGCGTCAGTCTGCGCTCTGGCTCTCGCCTGTCCTGCCTCCCACTCAGCATGCGCCTTGGCTTCAGCTTCAGCTTTGGCTCTTGCTTCCGCCTCAGCAGCCTTAGCTTTAGCAGCCTGTACTCGGGAGTTGTTTTGCTGGGCTCGAGGTCGAGAAATGTAAGCCGCTGCTTCCTCGTGGGTTTTGAATCCCTTCAAATGTCCCTTGCTAAATCCGTTGGTCTGCTCTCTAGCTTCCCCAAAGGAGGTGTAGACGCCTGGAATGCGCCCCACCTTCACAGCGTAGTATTTTTGGCCATAAGGAAATGATAGAGTCAAAAGGATAGGACTTGTTGGAGGTTGTGAGATGCTGAAGAGTTGAGATCTGAAATTTGCCTCACTAGCTGAAATTTCCATCTGCATAAGGTATGCATGGTTTTAATTAGACCCCATACAGTGTGATTTCAATTCAGCCAGCACAGTCAACACAAGAAACTCTACACAAAAATGAGCCGCACGAGTACCAGTACATACCATAAAGAAAACGCTCACACTTGCCGCCCTTGGGTAACAGGTAGCAAATGACGTCAGACAACCCCGTCCGCATGTATTCAAAAATCCAACCAAACAGACTGTGTGCTTCAAGCTCTTCACGTGCAAGCTTGTCAGCCTGCTTATTGCCCTCACTCGAGCCATGGGCCTTCACCTTCTTGAGCTGCACATTACGGCATCCAGGGTAGTCCCGAATCTCCAAGATTTCCTTGATGGTCTCTTGATTATCAACCCTGGACCAGTTCTCGCATTTCCAGCCATTTTTCTTCCAGGTGTGGCACCACTTTGTGAGGCAGTTGATGGCTTAACTGGAGTCTGTGCAGATTTCGTACAGACAATCATCGTTGATCCAGTCAATGATAAGGTAAGCTCTTCGAATGGCTGCAAGTTCTGCCGTTTGGCTTGTCAAAGGAAACTGGCACAAGAGATCTGAAAAGTTATAGAGATTGTTTTCTCCGAAGTACACGCCCAGAGCAGCAGCAGCGTGAGGTGTGCCATTATCGCTGCATGAACCGTCTGTAAACACCTGGTAGACTCTCTTTCCCTTATCGTTCACATAGCTGATGCTCTGTTGAAACTTTTCCTTGTACGTCTGATCTCCTCCACAGCTGGCAACTGCTCTTGCCAACTCGCGAGAACTGCAGGGGTAGACTGCTTCTCCTGTTCGCTGTGAGTACCTCTTGGCAACCACTTCATGGTCAAAGATAGAGTCACCAACAACATGAAACGTCTTTTGCTTGCCAGAAGTCGGGGCATGGTCCAAGTTCTCCAGCATGCGTTGAGCTGCATAATTGGCATCGGTCATTTCTTGTGTACATTTTCCGGTATGCGCGGCAGCTTTCTCTACCTCGATCTGTAGTCTCCGAACTTCTTCCTCTGCCTTAAAATGGTCTTTATGGCGCTGGATTAGTTCCTTCTCAGCCTTGTTTCGGGCTCTCGATTTGGAGTCTGCGTCAGCTTTGGCCGCTTTGAGAAATGAAAGATCGTCTGAGTGGATCTTTTTTGGCTGACTGGCGGCTGTCGACGAAGCCCCATTTGGTTCCGAACCATTGGCATTGGATTGATTTGATGCCTTGGTTTGCGGTTTGGTCTGGGCTGATGGCTTCAAATAATTGAGGGCATCCTGTCGAACGTTGAATCCCTTCCTATCGGGATTGCTGTAGCCCTGGATCTGATCTTTGGCGTTTTCGAAGAAGTAAACGCCTGGTCGAAATCCCGCCTTAACTGCGTGGTACTTTTTTGGCATGTTGATGAAAGGATGGTTTTCTTTTGAATCACCTGGTACCCGTTCAACTTACCTCAATCTGCACCTCCTACTCTACAGAGTTTCAACGCGTCACGTATTTTTCATGCAGTAAATTAGCCCTTCTCGAGAACCATTAGCTAGCATTAACATCACTCATCACCACAACAACAGCACAATACTTACAATGCAGTCTTTCTTTGCAAAATCACAGCAGGCACAGAAAGCAGACGGCAAGAAGGCGTCGAAAAACAAAGCCCCGCCTCCCTGGGTTGAAAAGTACCGTCCAAAGTCGCTGGATGATGTCTCGTCACAGGACCACGCCGTGACCGTGCTCAAACGAACTCTGGGATCCGCCAATCTGCCACATATGCTCTTCTACGGGCCTCCCGGAACCGGCAAGACGTCGACTGTGCTCGCTTTGGCTAAGGAGCTGTATGGACCCGAGCTTATGAAGGATCGAGTGCTGGAGCTCAACGCGTCCGACGAGCGAGGTATCGCTATCGTTCGAGACAGCATCAAGAACTTTGCTGCCCAGAAAGTGGTTGCGCCCAAAGAGCACATTGCCGAAAAGTACCCTTGCCCGCCATTCAAGATCATCATTCTGGATGAGGCCGATTCCATGACCACAGACGCCCAGAGTGCTCTGCGACGAACTATGGAGACTTACTCCGCCCAGACCCGATTTTGTCTCATCTGCAACTACGTGACGCGAATCATCGACCCGCTGGCGTCTCGATGCTCCAAGTTCCGGTTCAGAATGCTGGACGGAAACGACGCCCTGGCTCGTCTGCAGCATGTGTTGGATGCTGAACACCTCTCCGTGGAGGACGGAGTGCTGGACAAGATCCTGGAGGTGGCCAATGGAGATCTGCGTCGAGCTATCACCATTCTGCAGTCGTGTTCGCGACTCAGTGGTGAGTCCTTGGCCTCTCAGAACGACGAAGATGGAGACGCTCCCATGGTTGAGACGAAGGCTATCACGATTGCTGATGTGAACGAGACTGCAGGTGTCATCCCCACTGAGACTCTCAAGGCTATTCTCAAGGCATGCAAGGACTCCAAGGGACCTATTGGTGACTCTGTGCCCGACATTCTCGTCGCAGTCAAAGAGCTTACATACTCTGGATGGAGCAGTGCTCAGATCACGTCGCAGATGCATGATCTCATTATCACCGATCCGTTGATTGAGGGCAAGGAGAAGAGCAAGATTGCTGAGCTGCTTTCTGTGACCGATAAACGACTGGCTGATGGTGCTGATGAATCCCTGGCTATGCTGAACTTGATTGTGGGTATCGCTGACGTTCTTGGAGCAGCAAAATAAGGGAAGCCGACTCTGCATGGTATATATATAGAGGAGATGTACGTAACGAAGTTGAATGACACTTGAATAATACACTGCAGTACGAGTGTAAGCATTAGCGGAGAAATCTGCCCCATACCATCAGCAAAGGCTGTGAATGCCATTTCTACATACAATTATTAGTACTCGTAATCCTGAGTGAAGACAGGCCACTTGCCAATCTCCATCAGATGACGCATGGTGGGTCTTCCATGGGGACAGTTCCAGGGCTTGTCTAGACCAGCCAGGTTTCGCACAATTCGGTCCATCTCCTTGTCCTTGAGGGCCGTGCCGACCATGACACTGCGTCGACAGGCCCTAGAAGCAAACACATCTCTGACTTTCTTGGGACGAACAGAGTCGTTTCCGGGGTTGTCCTCGAAAAGGACGACGAGCTCCCGGAAGTCAGGCATCCCAAAAACGATGTTACCGGTTTGGGGGAAACCACGAATCCGACACTTCTCCCCTGGGGGAAGAGAGTCGTCAATAGTCACCAGAAACCCGTTCTTCTTCAACAAGTCGAGGTTGTTGCTGACGACTGACTCCTCCAGAGGGGTCAGCTCCACTGTGACAGGGTTGACAGAGGGCTGAGGCGTGATTTTCGTGTCTCTTTGAAGTCGCTCGAAATTGTATTTCTCATCACTCGCATGCTGATCAACGATGAAAAGGTTTTCGGGATCTGAAACAATAATGAACGCCTCGTTGAACTGGCCGATAATGTTGAAATTGAGGAAGTCGTTCTTGGAGATGGTCAAGTTGAGCTTAGATTCGGCAGAAGAGTCGTCTAGAGCAGATGTTTGTGGCTGAGACGCGTCGGGAGAGGTGTTCAGCGTTGAGAGCATCTCGGAAGCGCGTTTTCCTCGCTCCAGATCGTCGGCTGTGATTGTGAGAGACTGTCTGTGTCCAAACGTCTCAAATTCAGGCAGGTTTGCATAAGTTCGTTTCCTCGATGAGGGACGTTGCGATGCGGGGAGAGATGCCAATGAAGATGCAGTGGAGGGTCGACTAGACGAAGGCGACGAGGGCCGAGATGACGAGGAGAACCGAGATAGATTAAGCTTGTTAAGACTTCCGGTACCCTTAGTTACTCGTCTTCTGTTGGTGATAGGTGTGGTTAGCGAGATGGAGGTATCTGAGACGGAATTCATAGAAGTATCCGACTGAGAGTACGACAGTGAATTGTTGGCTGAACCGTTCTCGTCATCTTCGTCGTGCTCTTGCTCTTGTTCTTGTTCTTGTTCCTCTTCCTCCTCGTCGTTGTCTTGAGTGGCGGCAGAATCGATGTATGCATATTCCGAAGGGACCTCCCCTGGTTGCTCTTCCTTCCCTTCCTCATCCTCTTCCTCTGCCTCCTCAGCTTCATCATCAACCATCTGTTCTTCTTGCTGGTCCACGTGCTCCTCATCTTGCTCTTCCGGCTCCTCGATCTCGTCAGTGGTCATATGATTGATGAGTAAGGACTCGGTGTCCTCGACATAAGTCATAGAAACGTCCTCCTCTTGCTCCTGGTCAGTAACAAACAGCTCAGCTCTTTCAATCTGACTCGCAGTGGTTTGCGTATCTAGTTCGAGCTGACTGTGGGTACTGTCGTCATCGGGAGTAACCGATTCCTCATTATGGGCATCTGAAAGCATCTCAACTTCTCCAACCTCCTCAATCTCTTCAATGTGCTCCTCTTCTTCGGCTTCCTCGATCTGGTCGTCACCAGCATCATCTTTCACGCTCCAATATGACTGACTGCTCATGGGCTGGACCTTTACGCCAACAGTGCTTCGGGGAACAGACTGCCCTGAAAACTCAAACACATCAACGAGATTCTCTCGAACACAATTGATCACATCCACCTCATTATGCAGCATGATGGTCCGCTTGTCAGGTGAAACGTTCACATCGTATGCACTAGGAGGGATCTCCAGGTTGATTATAAGGACGGGTTTCTGCAAATGCACAAACGACGTGTAAACATCTTGAAACACCTTTTGTAGCTTCTTCATCGCAAAGGGGCGCTTGTTAATAAACAGAAGCTGCTTATCGTTAGCATTCCGTCCCATTCCAAAAACTGGCTTGGAGATGAGACCTGTGACTCGGACGACATAGCTGGGCAGATCGTCGACACCCAGAAAGCCTCGCTTCGAGTAGTTCACGTCGAACGAGAAGTCAACGTCCATCAAATGACCCTTGAGCTCGTTACCAAACACTCGTCCCACAGTCTTGAGCATGTCTCCTGAACCGTCCGTGGTTAGCTGCACGTTTCGATTCTTGTTGTTGGTGATGTGGATGATGCTGAACCGCACGTCTGAACGCATAATAGCGTAGGTCTCGAGCATTCGAATCAGCCCTGGGTGGCTGTTCTTCGCATTCTTTTCGAATTCCTTCCGACGAACGATTGCGCTATGGAATAGTCGTCTGATCGTCACTGTGGTGCCTCGTTTACCTGCCACGGGCTTAGAACTCTTAATGGACCCGTCACGGTTGAACTCCAGTTTTGTAGCGGGCTCGCTAGTGTTGCCACAGGTGATAATCTCGAGCTCGCCCATCTCGCAGATGGATGCTAGGGCTTCTCCTCTGAATCCATAACTGAGAACGCTGGCGAGATCGTCAAACTCGTTGATCTTCGAAGTCATGTGCTTGCGTGCCACATGCTCGAATTCGGGCTTGGGGATTCCGTCTCCGTCATCAATGATCTCCACACGATCCTTTCCATAATCAAAGATTTTGATTTCGATGTTTTTGGCGTTGGCGTCGAGCGAGTTTTCCACAACTTCTTTGACGGCAGAATTGAGGTCCGTGACGACTTGTGCCGACGTGATCTGTCGAATCGACGCGGTGTCTATTGCCTTGATAGACATGTTGCTACCAGAGAAGTGTACTGCTGTGTTGTCGTGTGGCGTACGCGTTGCAATTACGCTGCATTGAATAATCAAGGTTGAGAGGTAGCTAGGATAATATGGGGGTATGTAAAGGGAGTTGGAATGATGGGGTCTTGATATTGACGTCAAACGAACCCTTGTTATTTGGCGATAGATATCATAGCTCTCTTGTAGTGACGCTAGAGACACCAGCATCAGAACTTTTAGTCATTAACTACTTAAACACTATTGTTAGGTGAAGCTTATATTTGTCACGTATTTGCACCTGTCAACGTGGTGTCTCAACAGATATCTCACGTGTCCAAAGAAAACTCAACCATTTTCAACTAAAAAAACGTTTCAACCTAAACACACTCTACAACTGCCCTGTAATGTAAAGAATACCAAATCTGGGCACGGGCATCTCTTATTGTAACACTCGATATCATTCCTTTCTAATCAACACTTCTCTATAGACCTTCACCCCTCTTTTGGAGGGTTGCCACCCAATGCCAAAATCTCACCAGCTCCGATCTGCGTGCTTCTACATTCCGCAGAAAGCTTGCTTCTCACCCCACACCATGAAAGCATTGGAACCAGATACCACAACGTATGCTACCGTGTTAGAAAGCATCCGGACCTTTCTAGCCGTTTTCATTCACAATGTTGCATACTACTTCAATGTATACCCTGCTGACGCTTTCCATCAAGTGCGTCAATACAATACTGCTGTGTGGCTCTGTAGAGCGCCAGTGGTCATTGATTACATCGACGAAGCAAGCCAAGAGTGCGTCGATCTTCTCAAAGACGGTAAATGTGCTGCCATGGCAATATCTATCCAGAATTCGGTGTCCAAACACGTTGCTACGATACCGATCAAGTTCAACCTGCCTGTTGTACCGGAGTACGACCAATCTGTGCCAGTGACCGATGCTCCCACGCTAATCCAGGATCTCCAGCTCGAGTTCAACGCGTTCTTCACCCGCCTGGCGAACTACGGGTCCAACTTCAACCCTTCCCAGCTGGAACACACGTTCAAGATCATGTGCGAACTGGAAGGCAACCATGCTCTGGAGGGCTGGATTTCGTCACTAGCTCAGAAAAGCAACAATGTTCCGCGGCTGGAAGACACGGTGATCAGAAAGATCGAAGCGGGCCCAATAGAGGTGGTCTCTTGGGTGGAATACGTTTAGCCGGTTGGACTAGAGACGTCGCAATGTACATACACATTCGCTCATGTAGCGATTCAACATATTTATTCTTCATACACGTCATGCTGTACCGGCTACGAGTGGCTTACCTATACCCACCTCCTACAACGATTCTATGCTCTATTGTATTCAACATGCGTTATGTTATGCTATCTATGGGTACCTGGACAGTAACGTTTCTCAAGCACTACTCCAACCCCAACATAGTCTTGGTGTTCTCGTAGACCAAATAACTTATACTGACGGCAGGGGCGACCTTGGCCAGGTTGGGAGCCAGACCTCTGAACAGGCCCCGGTAGCCATCCTTGGCCACCGCCTTGTGGTATGCGTCCATAATGCCAGTGTATGTCTGAGGGTGAGCAGCAGTGCCCTGGGCCTGGAGACGGGTTCGCAACAGGTTGATAGGGTAGACGACCGTGGCTCCGACGGAACCAGACAATGCGCCCATGGTCAGAACGGCCATGTTGCCGATCTTGACGTCCGAGTTCTCACATCCGAGTCGCTTGGCCTCTCGGGTGATGTATCCTCGCTTCATGACTTCAAAAGTACCGAGATCGAGGGCGGCGTAGGGGAAGATGCCTCCCAGACCGGCCCACAGACCTCGGTAGTAAGTGGCCAATCCTCCATTTCGCCACATCTGCTTCATGGTATGCACCAAAAGCGCATTGCCCTGAAGAGCTCCGGTGGGGGGCTCACACTGGATTCTGAACTTGAGTGTATCGATGGGGTAAACGACAAACTGTGAGACGACGCCTCCGATACCTCCGGCCAGGAAAGTAGATGCACGGGACAGCTCGGCGGTATCCTCTACGCCCTCCAGCTGACACAGAAACTTCTTGGCGGTCTCAAAAGAGCCAAACTTCATGGCGGACTCGGGAATGACCTTAAACACGTTGAGACCGTTTCCAATGAAGAAAGATCGGATTCCTCCCTCAGCCCAAATGTTCTTGATGGCGTTGACAAGCACATGGTGTCGGGCCATGAAACCCGACGGGGGCTTTGCCTTGGAAGCGGTCTTAACAATGCTCTCGTAAACGGCCTCGGATGCGCCCGAGGCAGCAGCTTTAGATGCGGGGGTGATCGGATCAGCTATCAGGTAGACCTTGAGCCGATCAAGGGGAGCGGTGGCAGTTCGGGAAATGGCTCCAGCAAGGCCGCCGGCCAAAAAGTACCCGAGACCCTGCAGCACGTCTCTGTGGAAAATGACATCACCCTCGGAGCTCAGATCAAGCTCCTCGACGAAGAACTTGTAGGCAGCCTTGAGGGTGGAGCCTGCTTCGTTGGGAACCAGCAGCAGGAAATCGCGCCATTCATCGAAACAAATGTATCCGTCCTTGTCTCGGTCGAGGGCGCTGAAGAAGTCGTCTATCGTTTCGCTGTCCATGTCTCCAAGCCCAACGGCTGCCATCCCGTCGGCCAGCTCCTCTCTATCGAGCTTGCCATCTCCCTTGTCATCGATGATGTGGAACAGGTAGACCAGGTTCTGTTCCGTCAGCTCTAGGTATGACTGGAACTCGGCCAGGTCTACCAGGCCGTCCTCGTTTGTGTCCATCAGATTCACCAGGTTGCCCACCAGTGAGTCTGCGTTTCGCAGCGTATGCGACTCGGGAACTGATCCGCCGAGCGACCCACTGAAGGCTGCCACAAAGTCCTCCTTGGACAGTTGGCCCTTGTCTTCTCGATCCAGTTTGCGGAACATGCGTTCATAGCGCGCGCTGCGTTGTTCCGGGGTCTCCCCGGTCGAAAGCGCCAGCTGCTGCTGTTTTTCAGCCTTGAGAAGCTGTGCCTGGGCCTGCTCGGCGCTTTTGTGTGTCTTTTGGGCGGGTTTTGTTGTGTCCGTCATCGTGTCTTGTGTCAGTGTAAAACCTGTCTTGTGGATGTGTCGTTCCGATTTTGCCCGAAGATGATGGCGTAAAAGGCGTCACGTGAGATCTATGGTGTAAGCGGTGTATGCGGTGTTCGCCTTGTTCGCCTCGTTCTCGTGCCTCTTGCCTCCTGGTCGCTGGTAGCGTTGCTTCTCGAGTCCTGGTGGTGGATTAGTGTAAGGTGGTGATGCAAAAGAAAATTCAAAAAAGAAGCCAAATGCAAACCATGTTATGTAAGTGGTTGGTGGGGGTGGAAGGGACCCAAACGGGGGGGGCATGTAAATGTGTCCAGTTTAGGTGTCAATCGACTCTCTACAATATGTCCACTCGTTTGAACCACGTGACGGGTCTACAAAGACAGGTCGTGTTGCGTGGTCTTGAACACAACCTCTCCCCTCTCCCTCATCGACACACCAAGTGTACATATTAGACACTGTATGATTGGGTTGCCGACCAGGGACCCACCTCGACATGGTAGCGGGAAGTACCGGTCAGTCACGTGACAAGACGCCGAGAATGACCCCTTCCGCTCCAACCTCGTCGATTCGAGACACTCAACAGCCCCCACTCCCCCACATCCCGTCCGCATCTATAAAGACATATTTGCTCGGTACAGCATTTAACCTCTTCAGATATATACTCGGGCTAGCGCCGGAGTCTAACAGTGTTCTGGGGTTGTGATTTTCCGGCACGAGAGAGAGATACGAGCTGCTGAAAAGCGGACCCGAGGCGGACATGTGACTCCGCATTTCTTATAGAGGCTATCTGAGACGTGTCATAAGTGTATTTCCGCTCATTTCCCTACGTGTCAGCCTTCTGGACATCTTCCTCGCTGCACATTCACCGCTTTCTCCTTCCACCTTGTTCTCCACAATCGACTTCCCTGCCAGATGCACGTCATGCTTATTTGGTTCGGAATTGATTTCCTTTTTGAGAACCATACTCATCATCATCTCGGGGTGTTTAATAGCGAGCAACATGGATCTTGCGGGCATAATACTGCGAAATTTCCACCTCGACCGGTTGATGATGCTTGTAAGGCCTTTAGCTACCAGATACTTGGTAGCTCGCTAGCAAGAACGTGATTGCTGGCGGCTAACTAGGCCTCTTTCTAAAATAGAGCTGTAGCATTGTGAGCGCCAAAAGCAATGGTATGCGAGGATTAGGTCACATGATCAACTGGAACACGTGACACCGAATATTAACTTCCCCCTAGACTTCATCTTACGGTCTCACCGACAGCCCTGCTATCACATGATGCGCCAATGCTCTCTGCAAATATTTATTTGATCTCTCTCGATGATGTTCATATATGCATTCGGCAACCTTAAATCTCGGCGATTGATGACTCGGGTCAAACCAAGACTTCCTTCAAGTGGTTGTGAGTTCAATTACGATGTGGGGGTAATATTCAGCAAAAATAAGATTATCTCGTTGAGACAACAGAAACACAAGTGGTCTTCAACTTGGTCACAAGTGAGGTCAATTGATAAGTCTGAGATTGACAAAAAGGTGAGCTACTGTAGCCACGAGTGAACTGCTTCTATTCACTGGCTGACAGTCGTTCTGCAGAAAATTGGGGGTAGTTGTTCGAAAACCAAGTAGATAGTCTCAACTATTATACTTGTAGCATTGAAACGATACCATTATCTTTCCTATAACTCTTTTGTCCACCTTCCTCAGTCCTCCAATATCTCCTCACAACTATCCCCTTTGCCAACATCCGTCCTCCCAAACTCTGATAATGCATACAGCACAGCACATCGCCAAATACCACTCACCTGCAAATAACTCACGAGCAGCACACATCACACATCACGCATCATGTCGCAGATTGATTTCCGAAGAATTGACGTCGACCAGTACGACCCCGACTCGTTCATCTCCAAGGAGGATCTCACTCCCCCCTGCAAGCCCGTATCTGCCGCTGAGCAGCAGCAGGTGGCCACCGAAATCCGAGGAGCCATTTCTCGAGGAGAGGCCAAGGCCGCTCTTCCCATTGCTCTGGACTTTGCCCCTTACGGCGGTGATGACCAGGTCAAGGTGAGTTTATCGACAAAGTGATTCGAACAATCCCCAATAACTACAAGTGATTCGATCATCAAGCGTCATACCCACATTCACTACCAAGCAGTGACGACCAACCACCAATCCAATCCGCAATACTAACTCAGGACGCACACCTCAAATCTGTGATTGAGATTCTCAGCGCAACCAAATCCGCCGAGATTCCCTCTGTGGTTAAGGGACTCGACAAGGAGCAGCAGGACGTGCTCATCAAGTACCTCTACAAGGCCATGGGCTCGCCACAGGGTCAGTCCCAGGGAGTCGGCGCCATCCTGCTCGCCTGGTACGAGAAGACCGTGGATATCACTGGTCAGGGAGCCGTCGTCCGATACATGTCCGATCGACGAACTGTTTAAGCTGGAGCTGTTACTAGAACAGTGATGGAAATGGGTAGTGGGCATCGTCGTGGGTATGTTCTACCCACAACTGTAAACTACAGGCGTTGGACACCACATACACAACGGTGTCGATGCTAATGAAGTAAACGAATGTAAAGTATCATCTTGTGTTGGACCGTAGTTGCAGAGTTTGGTCGGTGTGGAGTGAGGCTGCCTACGATAATGAGATCATCCTTGACGTGCAAAAAAAACCCCTAAGGATCAGGCGTGGACAGAAGGGCTTCGAAAATGGCACTCTTAGCTCCGTTGCATCTTTGAAGAGCTCGTGGAGATCCGATTCTACAAATACCCAACGTGTGATGATATCATGATTAGTTATGTAATTATTAGTAGTGTCTGAACACGTGCCAGTTATTGTAGTCTAAACTGATGCTGTTCTAAGCCGGTGCGGACCTAAACGTTCTCCTTGTCAACATTGAGTCTCTGTCGAAGCAACTGGTTCTCCTTTCGCAGCTTTGCGAGCTCATCGCTTGTGTTGTCACTGTTAACACGTCGTCCCAAAATGGAAATCTTCTTGTCGGTGAAATTCTGTGCAGCGTCTGTAGCCTGGTCCAGCTGGTCCAAGTACCACTGTCGCATCTGTTCCATGTGGCTCTCCATCTCCTGATTGACCTCTTCTCGAATCTGGATCTCCATCGTCTCTTCTCTCTGCTGAGCCTGGTACAGCTGTTCCTGGAGAGCAGCGATGGTTCTAATGAGATTGTCCTTGGCATCGTCGTGCGAAGTGTGTGATGCGGAAGACACGTGCGACATTGCGGAGCTCGTGGATGAAATGGATGAGTTGGAGACCGTGCGCTGGGCAGGGGTGGACGGTCCGGAACCGGGTCGCTTTTGAAGGTACGCAGGTGTGACCGGGGGCTTAATGGTATCTCGAGCCAGTGCCGAGTATCGCATGATTTGAATAGTGGACGAGAAGTCGGCGTTCTGGTTTGCTGTGATCAGCAAGGCGGTCATGGCGTCTCTGGAGAAGGCCACTGGTAGGAGAAGCTGGGCGAGCTTCGAAGATCGGAGAATGGAACGGTCTAGCTTGTAGCCCTTCACTTCTCTCTGTCGCTGAAGACACTGTCCGAGCATCATGAGCGACTGGTTGATGGAGCAGGCTTCACTAAGACGTTCTCCCTCGGCCCGGGTGCTCTTGTTTCGCTCGCTTCCTGCCAGGTCACCAATAGTGAGGCTTGTGGTGGTCATGGTTCGACCGAGACGCTTGATGGTGACTGTGAAAAGAGCGTGGGATCGGGAAGACACGCTGTTGGACTCTGTGGAGTGGGTGCTTCGAAGAGCATGGGCCTGCTCCAGCACTTGGAAGGCCTCCTGGATCGTGGCACAGAACAATTTAGTCTGAGAGGGGATTCCAAACCGACCCTTTGAGTCGCACTTGACAACAACGGGTCGTCGTTTGTCCAGCAAATCAAACACTCGGTCATTGTAGATTTCCACCATGGAAATGTATACTCCGTGAGAAGATCTCTGGCCCACAGAGGAGTAGAGATCGGCATTTTCGGCCACCACGGCGTTCTCAATGAACTGGTTGAGCTGACCCTGGCTCTGGGTGAGAATGCCGTTGTCAATGAAAGGAATGGCCTCCAGAACGTGAGATTCTCTGTTTGGTCCTGCGGTCTTTTCAGCCACGGCTTCTGCTTCGTCAAACAGACACAGACGGTCTCCAATGGCATCAAAAACGGACTTGAGTGCATAATGAACCATTCCTGGACGTCCAAGACGAGGGTTACCAAGCAGAGTGTGTGTCTTTCCAGACCCAGTAGTACCCATGGCAAACAACAGACCGTCACCAGTTCCAGTGACAACATTCTTGACCATAGGCAACATGACCTTCTTGTATACCTCTTCCTGTCCGGAGCCGTCAAAGACCTCTGAAAATGCAAACTTCTCCTTGGTTCTGGTTCGACTCTTCTCTGGAGGGTTGGTTATGATGTTTGTGGGGTCGTCAGCGGCAATTTCGAGATACAGCTTGTCTGTGGCCGAGCCAGGCCGAGAACTGGGCTGCTCGTCATCCTTTCGCAGTCGCAAGTAAACTGGTAGAGACATTTTTCGTCGAGGAGTCGTTCAGCAATGGGTGTTGGAGTCTGGACTTGGATACAGTTAGGGGTCTATATTTGGGTACCGTAGTTTTGAATTACCGTTTTGGGATGCGCTGTTGTCCCAGCAACGCAAAAGACTGAAAATGTACATCATAGGTTTTGAGCAGGAATGATGAATCATGAGGAGTGGAAGGGAGTGGGTGAGTGGGTCACCTCATTCCAACTTACATATATTGTGCAATTACTTATTTCGGCCATTTACATCAATATGGAGTCGTATTGAAAGTAAATCAGATTTCGTTAACAGATACGCACTGAACCTAATCGTTTGGAGATCTGGTGTTTATAGATCCCCCTCAAAATGGCAAATAGTAGTTTCAAATAGAGAAGAGAGTTGCTTTCGTGAGTTTATGAGGTTCAAAATAGTAACAGTGAAAATTCTCAATTGCCTTGCATCAATATCCAGCAGTCAAGAGCGACCACAGGAAATCACAGTGTGCACACATTTAGTTAGCCTTTAGTTGAAGCTGGGTGGAAGCGTATCATCATTCCCATGTGACAAAATGTGGAGGAATGGACATACAGTACCGGTAGCTAAATGACAGCTTCCGGCTAAAAATAATTAACTGACCAAACGGACTTGAATCTTTTGCCTTTTGCCGCATAATAATATATGATGATTTTTCGTACATACTCGTGTGGACCGTTAGGCTGTATCTGGAGTTAGATTGGACTGTACAGATAAAGGTCCACGAGAGTGCTTCTAGGACGGTGAACACAGCATAAATTTCCACCGTAAAACACAGTAGTGCCATCAGTGTCTTTTATCCTGTTGAGATGATCTTTTACGCTCCTCATCCACCTTCTCCTCGTGGAAATATAAGGACTGGTTACACCTTGCGACTTCCCAATGCTACAGTTACCCGGAGTGAGCTTACATAATCTCAAACGCAAGGCGCTCAGAGTGAAGTGCAGAACGACCCAAATTATTTGTGGCCCATCTTGCACAACACACAATTCGATCCAGTCATGTCCAAACGAACGCGAGAAGAACGAGAGTCCATTGCGACCCCCCAGAAGATTGATGTCAAGCGTCGCAAGAGCGAGGACGATGCCGCCGATGCCGCTGAGGTCGAGGCCACACCCATCAAGCCTGTGACCGGCATCAAGTGGATTCCCACAGAGGAGGATGCTGCCGATGCCGTCGCTGAGGCAGCCGAAGAGACCAATGCCATTGCTGCAGAGACCCAGGTTGTCGCTGATGAAATCAAGGCCGCTGAGAAGGAGGTCGAGGAGCTCAAGGAGGAGGAGAAGACTGAGACTGCTGCTGAGGCTGGGAAGACGACTGAGAAGGATACCGAGAAGGAGGCCAAGCCTGTTGAGGTCGCTGAGACCAAGTCCGACGTTGTTGAGCCTAAGCCTGCTGAGTCCGAGGCTGCTGAGCCCAAGACTGAAGCTACTGAGCCCTCTGAGGATAAGGCGACTGAGACTAAGGTGGATGAGGCTACAGAGACCAAGACTGAAGAGCCCGTCAAGGCTGACGACGAGTCTAAGACTGAGGCTGCCAAACCTGCTGCACCCGCTGAGGCTGCCAAGACTGAGACCAAGGAGGACACAAACGGAGACACAAAGCAAAAGCACGTCTTTGGATCGAATTCCAAGTTTTCCGGCGGGTTCGGAGCCTTCAAGGGCGGATCTCTCTGGGGCAACGCTGCCACTACCTCTTCCACTACCCCTGCATCTCCTGCTCCCGCAGCTGCTTCCACAGGATCTTCGGGCTACGTGTTTGGCTCGGCCACCAAGTACTCTGGAGGATTCTCGTCGGTGCTCAACAACCTGAAGAAGGACGATACCAAGTCGGACAACCCATGGGCTGAGAAAAAGAAGGAGGACAAACCTGAGGACAAGAAAACCGCTGAAGAGGGCGAAGAGAAGGACGATGACGAAAAGGCTGGGGGCGACAAGGAAAAGGAGAAGGAGAAGGAGCTAGAAAAGGAAAAGGAGGCCGAACATTACATTGGTGTCAGCGCCCCATTGGCTAAGAAAGAGGCTATGGAGACCGGAGAGGAAGGAGAGGAAAGTGTGTACACCTGCAGAGCCAAACTGTACTACTTTGATCTGACCAAAACCACAGAGGGATGGAAGGAGCGAGGAGTTGGCCAGGTTCACATCAACAAGCTGAAGCCAGAAGACGTGACTGAAACCTGTAGCGGGCGAATCGTGATGCGAACTGACGCTGTTCATCGAGTTGTTCTCAACATGGGTCTTGTTAAGGGTCTGGAGGTTCAAGCTGGTATGGGCGCCTCTCTGTCTAGTGACAAGGTGGTCCGAATCTCCACCATCGAGGACGACAAGCCGGTTCAGTATGCACTGAAGACCGGCAACCCCGATGCTGCCAAGCAGCTGCTGGCAGGTATCAAGGGTCTCATCCCTGTTTAACGATTAATGATGTAGTGTAATATTAGAGTGTTGACTATGGTACAGTAGTTGTAGTTGTACCAGAGAAAGCGAATTGTAGTGGCAAAGGGATTTGCTGGGGTCTCTGAAGTGTATATGCCGTATTCTATTGAGTACATGGGTCATGTTCATTTGACAACTACTGTATGTACGGGTCTTGTACAACATTTCACTTTCTCTATATCATCAGTATTACTGCTGGCCTTGTCTATTCTTTGCTACTTGTAATTAGCCTACCTACTTCTTCTTGAATGCAATGGTACACACCGTGGATCCGTCGGTGCCTCCGAACCGGAATGACGGGTACTTGACATGCTTCCACTCCTTGAGACATGTGTCTGTGGTCATGATCTTGACGAGCTCATCAGAGGTGAAGTTGCAACTGGTGATAAGAACAACTCCGCCTGTTTTCACCATATGTTGAACGACATGAGGGTACTTCTGCACACCGGTCATGTCATCGTATTTGATATCAGACAGCGCAATGGCGTCCAGGGTTCCCTTGTCCAGCACAACATCCCATTGACGCTCGCCAGTAGACCACTTGGCAGCATCCCCCAGAAAATCCGCATGCTCGAAAGTAATGTCTTCCACCTCCTCCTGTTTGGCAATCTTGGTGGAGAACTCCACAGCAGGCTGAGAGTAGTCCAGACCGGTCAGATGTCCAGTGAATCCTCCTTCTCTGATGCTAAACAGCAGCCGTCCGTTGCCTGTACCAAGATCGCACATGGTGCATTCCAGAGCAATCAGAGACTCGCCCTGTCCCTCTTCCTCTTCCTCCACAAGAAAGTCCACCATCTTCTCCTCAGCTCCCGAGTCACTGAACCAACATTCTCCAGAGTCGTTGGGGTTCTCGGCGTAGTTGTTCTTTTCCAGGTTGTAGAAGTCGTCCCAGTACTGTTTGGTACCGAGCTTGGAAGAAGTTAGCTGCTCAACGTCGGACATGGCTTGTGTGTTTTCTTGCACCGGTACTTGTAGACGATCTCAAACTTCTCTGATATTGAAATTTCATGCATCACGGAACTTTGATTCTGTTTGTGCTAATTAACAGATCAAGGGGGCGGGACAGATACAGTAGATGACGGTTATAAGTCCTGTGGAACTGGTCAGCTATGGATTCTTTCAATCAACTGCTACAGCAAAAAGTTACAAACTTCCTTAGAGATGCAAAAAATATTTGCAGAAATCAAACCTGCTTGTTTGGAACAGCGTAATGNATATTGAAATTTCATGCATCACGGAACTTTGATTCTGTTTGTGCTAATTAACAGATCAAGGGGGCGGGACAGATACAGTAGATGACGGTTATAAGTCCTGTGGAACTGGTCAGCTATGGATTCTTTCAATCAACTGCTACAGCAAAAAGTTACAAACTTCCTTAGAGATGCAAAAAATATTTGCAGAAATCAAACCTGCTTGTTTGGAACAGCGTAATGCTGCCATCACCCAGAATCGAACTGAGGTTTCCACGGCCACAACGTGGTGTACTAACCACTATACTATGATGGCTTAATAAAAGCGATATTAGAGCTAAATTTCTGGCTACCGGATTCAAAATCTAACTCAGGGTAAGGGCTGAACCTTAATTTGAGCGCCTACCAAAGAAGGCTTTCTTTCCGTCTCGGCATCACTGTAATTCTCCAAAGTAGGCTCAGACCGCTCAGAAAGCTCCT
>ULGY01000034.1:0-17517 GCA_900519085.1 Yarrowia deformans | reverse complement strand
ATAAAAAAAAAAAAAAAAAGGGTTGGCTACACTTGTAGCATGCTGAGACATGTTAATCACGATACTGTATAGTTCTGAGACAAGTTGGAAATGTTCAATTGAGCAATACCAATAGTCAACTGAGTGGTTCAGAGGTGGTTGGATTACGACAGGGTAACAACACAGGTTGTTAACGGGTTCATTGCTACCCCTTTTCCACCTTGTATCGTACTTACTCTTCTCGACATGATCTCCGCAGAGAAAGGAGGCAGTGCAAACTCTGCCAAAGTCAGACTTTTATTGTATTATGCGGGAGCTGTGGGGGAGAGCACAGGTTATGAGTGGGGTTGGGGTGGGGTTACGGTTACGGTCACGTGATTCGATTCTTAATAAGCAGAACAAGAACAAAAACAGAAGTCACTGTCACCAGGGAACAACCTCATCCCGTCTACCGTTGTACTTGTGCCTCATTTTAACGCGTTGATTTTAGAGTCTTAAAAAGCTGACCCCGGTTGAGCCAAAAACAGATCAAAGTGACACATTCACGTCAATCATCTCATCGCGTGGTTTAAGCATGTTGTTGATTGGCGTGCACCAGAGAATGACGTGTGGTGTTTGTTTGGCGGTTGTGGGGCTGTAACTGTTTTAGCGGTGTTTAGTTGGGATAGTACTTGACTTGGCAGATTTGGGACCAAAGTCTCTGTATCTTACTTGACTCTACTTGAGTTTTATGGTTAGCTAGTCACAGCTATTACTTAGCTCTACTTGCTTCAACACCAACTCAGCATCGTCACCCTCGGTTAATACCACAATCACATTCACAAAAACCAATTTCCGTTTCAGTCTTCATCTACACTAATTGCAGCTACCCCACGAGCTAGCCATGGGGTTCGTTTTGGCGTGGTATTGTGTTGTCGGTGTTCTTGGTGTACGAGTAGACAACCGTACAGTATTTGTGCTGAGTCCTTCACCTCACACTGTCGAACCCGTTATGCCAGATTTGAGACAACTGGTACTCTATCTTGCATTTCTCAGACATTTCACCGGCTCATCAACTTCAGCAAAAAGACGAACTGCTCCACCTACTTTTGCGGGGGAGGGGCATGGCGCTGGAGCTATGGCGCTATGAGCTATGAGCCATGGTGACTAGTGCCCACTGATTTGTAACGATAAATGACCACTAGTTTCCATATTTGGTGGGTGGTAGGTGGTGGTATGGTGAATTGGTATGTTGATTGTGTGCTTTCTGTTCTGTCTTTTGGATGGATGATCTGTTCACCAACGTCAGGAGGTTCTACCAGGATCAAACATCAATCGATGTTGTCACTCCTCAGTACTCGTAATACTGCACCACACGTTGAACTAGATGCTCCAGATTTCAACTTCAGAGACTATAACAGAAGGACAATAGAGGTGACAGTTTCATAACTGGGCAGGAGTTTGTTGGGTTGTCGTTGGGCTGAAGATGGACTTTCCTATTCCATAGTCCTGCTCACCACTAGCACAACATTCTCTGATCAAAGAAGCTACATCTACTCTACGGGCACTGTACCTGACTACACCCATATAGTCAACTCCTTACAGCATCACGAGTAACAGTCTGAAGTCATAATTTCTGTACAACCTGAGGGTGGTGACCATTAGCGCCATCTTAGCGTCGTGTTGAAGCGGGGGCTAGTGTCTGCGACACAAAGGGAGCTTTTAACGACAGACAGGGAAGGTTGAGGTTCCCCGGATTTTAGCAACGTGTGGGGTGGTTCAGTGAGCGCCTTGCAGTGGACATCACCTGTTTTGTTTTCGCGAATAATCGCCAAAACAAAAATACGATTCGGTATTGAATGGACATCTATGCACCATCCAATCACATTAACCTGTTGAATTTTTCTTGACACACGCTACAGTGTACCAGGTACGTTTCTGCAGTCCTAGTTTAGCCCTACAAGTGCAGGGTGGAAAGTGCAAAGACACGCCCAAAATAGCAACTTTCAAGGGCAGAAAAAAGCTGATTTTGAAACAAACGCCCGGTCTCCTTGTCTTGTTCAAATTGCACCCTGCCCAATACTCTCCAGATCCATCATAAATCGACTATTGCCAACCCCACCTCGCTGCACTAACCACTAGTGCAAGCGAGATGGACATGGGTAAGGCTGTACCGGTAGTTGGTATATATCTACAGTATCAGGATGGAAAAGAGACCAACTTTTCAAAGCTACTCAACTCGCCATGGTGGTTCCAGATATCACGTATGGAACGGGAGTTCTGGGAGCTCTACCGATTCCCGATGGAACAGCTACAGGTACAGGGCTTCGACCGCTGCTGAAAATGGTCACAGACTTGCTGGGAGACATTCGAATTGGTCAGTATCTGATCGACATGGTCATTGGCTCACAAATGGCCATCTTTGGAGGCGTTCCCAACCCAGAACAAGACAGAGCTCCTTGTATTCTCTTCATTGTTCTGCACTGCATCTTCTCTGTATGCAACGGACTCATCTTTCTCTACAACCTCTACCACCGCCATTTGTTTCTGTTGACCGGAACCAATGCCTGCTACAATCTCGTGTGTGCCATTGGATTTGGTCTTCGTCTTAAATGGAGCGGATACACCATCCAGTACCTCACTGCCGTCTTCTCCGTTTGTCTACCTATAGGCACGTCGTTCTATCTTAATTTCTGCAACACGGTTCTGGGCCATCGAGTCTTCACTAAACGGCATCCAGAGACTGGCAACTCGTCCTGGTTCCACGTGATTATGACCGTCTTTTACTGTCTGATCATCGGAGTGGTTGTGGGGGCTGTTCTGGGCCAGGCTCTTCCCTACCTCTACTTTATGGGCCCCAAACATTATCAAATGTGTCGCAATGTCGCCAAGGCAATGGGTATCATTTGCATTCTGTGGGCTCTAGGAGGTCTTGCTATGGTTCTGGCTGCGTACATCATTCCTGTGGGCTCTATAGGCCACGAATTCCCTGGATTGAAGGCCAAACGGGCCAAGAACTTGCGACACACCACTTCTCCGTTCTGGATCACCAGCTTTGGACTCTTCAGCTACCCTGAAAAGCCCAAGTACAAGACCTTCACCAAACGGTCGCTGGAGGAAGATGAGAGACATGGAGCTTCCAACAACAACACTCTTTTTGCGCGGTTTGTCGATTCCGAGCGACGAAACCCCGTTCGAGTCATTTCCGACCTCAACAACAACCCCACCGTGTGTGCCCTTTTGATTTGCTTCACTTCCTGTGTTCTCACCACCATCACCGTCTGCAGAACAGTTTCTCTCTTTACAGACGAGTTTTTCAAGGTCAAACAGGTTGGAAACTCGCCGGTGTTTCAAAACTACACTCTTTACGCCACCTTTGGCGCTCTCGAGTGTATTGTGAACGCCCTCTTTCTTCTGTTCCGAATCGACCTGAGATTCTACATTCCCGACAGAGAAGACTTTTGGGACTGGCTGGACAAGTATCCGTTGTTCCGAAGCGGCAAGATTGGCCATATTTACGACAAAAGCCTGGAGGGCGAAGTTGTGGGTATTGCGCAGAGCAACCAGCATCATCTCCAGCATCTCCAGCAACATCAGGACTATCCTTCGTCGGCAGAAAAGGCCAGACATTCCATCGAGTCCATCTCCTCACATAACAGCACCGCCAGAAGTACCACTTAGGTAATTGATAAGATTGATTGAGGTGATGGCAGTTTCAACATCCTAATACTTGTAGAAGAGCATGCAAGAGATGGCTGGGAAACGTTGAGAAGCGCTTTCTGGGTGATGCTGTAATGAACAACTTCCTGGTCGCTCTTATTACTGTAGAGAAAAGCTATTCATCACCATCCAGTTGGTGATACAGCAGCATTCCTCTAGGAAAGAATCCACTCTAGTAGAGTAAAGTGGGCACGGTGAATCGATTGGTGTCTTTTTATTCCGTGTAGAGTGACTGTATGGTAGTGCATCAGGAACATTCAAAACCACCCCAGGGAAAGAGCCTAGTAGCTATAGCATACCAGTACATGTACCAATCAGTACTTTCAAATACGCTGGCCTCTTCCTCCATTCTCACAATGTCTGAAGTTGCCAGAAAACGTAGAGACAATCTGGGAAGCACTGGGTGCCTCAAACAACGTCAATTTTCGAGCTTTCAAAGAGAGGATCGTAGTGCACTATTTTGATTGAGAATCTGTAGACAGCACGGGTTTCTCATCAGCCTTATTCGAGGACAGTATTTCACCTGTAAGAAGTCAGTCCCATGAGGAATTGGCGTAGATGAAATATCTCGTCGAGTACGTGAGCGATTCTAAAGAACATCTGGAGTATGGAGAGACTTCAGAGGTGAGCCCAGAGCATGTCTTCGAGACTACTTTTGGTCAACCTGAAACCATTGTGAGCTTTTGGTTTGCATTACTGTGGTCTCTACTGCGACAGAGGAAGTGACCTTTAAACAGACTATCATCATGGACAACGTCCCATCGTGAAGAGCTGTTAAATCTCGTCAGACTTCGATACTGGCATGCTCGTAACTCAGGTTGGCTCGTATCTCAGGTTGCGTGACTCAGATTGGTGCGATAACTTGCTGACTTCGAGATACAGCATCTGTCACCACACCAACTCCGTGGAATCAGCCAGTTCTGGACCTTGCCGAATCTCCGTAGGTTAGTTCCTCACATACGTCACTCCGGATCAATACGTCATTTGGACTCTGTCACAAGATCTGCCAGGCCCAGTCGATAGTCCGTTTAGCTCTCTTGTCTACCCCTCATGTTGTGCCGTCAACCTTAAGGCTGCAGGGTGCCAAGGGGGGGATGATAGTGCGACTGCCGGGTAATCGAGGCAGAGAGGCGATTCGAGAGTCTGTAGAAAGTGCTGCAATTGACGGATAGATTCCGTTTCTGGTGTAGCTCCCACTATAAAGGCCTTGTCACGTGAATTCCCCTTCTATCCCTCCATTATACCCTCCCCCAACTCGTATCCTCGCACAAGGTTTGCCGATCGTCACTATCGCGGTCCATGTTGCGAAGTTTGATGGCGGAGAAAGAGAGCAGGGTCGTGTGGGGCAGCACGCCATAGCGTGACAAGACACAGGACAAGTGGGAGAAACAAAAAAGACACAGTAGAGCTGGGAGAAAAGGAGGATCGAAGCATATATATATTCCCAACGTGGTTCTGTGTCACGTGTCACGTGACCAGGGCATAACGACAACTGATAGCCAACCTCCTGACACCCTCCTAATTCCTGTCTCACTGTCTATCAGTATACGCCGGCCGTTAGTCGGAAATGACCCGAGACACTCAACGTCCGTGGTGCATTTTTTCTTTGTCTAGAGACACAGACACAGACGCCAGAATAGTGGCAATACGTGCAAGACACGGGTTTAATTTTCAGGCGAAATACACGGCATGTTTCATGGCTTTGTACATGTGCTGTATGAGCTTGTATGCGCTGGGTTGCGAGATACGACAGTGCTAAGGAGCGGTTCTAGAAGGGTCCAAGTGGGAGCTGCATGGGTGATATGCATATCAATCGAGAGGTGGATACGAGACGAGTGCAGCTGAGCTTTTAGATTTGCAATCGGAATATTCTTCGTCAACTGGACACGCCCCACTCCATTTCTCGCCAACACGCCTCATCCTAAATTGCCTTTCTGGACGCCAAAAATCGGACAATCAGCTAGACCCGAAATGAACCATGCACAGACACCTGTACCTCGATATGCGAGGGTGTGAGTTCGTTCTTAATCTGGCATTACGTCATATTTTCCACCCACTTATCGTCAGCTATCTCTATCGCCGAAAGACTGACTATTTTTTTGCCCTTGGCACCATTTGTCAACTCTGACGAATCTTGTCAATAGCTTATAGCAACGTAGGATAGGGAGGACGGGGAGGAGATATTTGTGGGGTGTTTATATCAGGCCACAGATGCAACATCGGTCCGGGAAAAACCACATCCAAACCAATTGACCACTTTGAAGAGGTCTACGTCCTCCAAAATCCCTCTCCTCAATTATTCGAGCCACTAGAACGACCTTCTCCTCGCCCCCATTAGACTCCGCCCATTTACTTTACTTTAAACTCTGTTGGGTGCACCACGCACTTAGCTGCAGCTCCTGGGAGTTTGGCACGAGTGTACACGCACAGTGGCTATCCCTCAAGTTGCTCTGGTATTGCTGTCCATTACGTCATGCGTTTATTGGACAATAGGTCCATGGAGGGTTAAAGATGTGAAAGGGAAATTGAGGGCTTCATCAGAGCCACTTGCCAAGAGTCGTGACATCTCAGGCATCCTCCATTGTTGCGGCCTTAAATATCACCCTCGATCGCTCCCTCTCTCTCTCTCTCTCTCTCTCTCTCCCCCTCACCTTCCGGAACAACTTTCGTTAGGCCCACAGCTCAGAGGTGGACCGCTCAGACGTTGCTGGTTGCGGTTGTGTCCAACTCTATTTTCCACACCTTCATCGTCGGGGATATTTAAGGTCGCGGATTCCCACAGTGTACCTAGTAGTTTTGTAACTCTTGAACCCTCACACACACACACACAATGTCTCTCTCCGACAAGATTGAAAACGCACACATCCCCGAACAGCGGCCCCTCGCCATCTTCTCCGACTTTGACGGCACCATCTTCCTGCAGGACACGGGCCACGTGCTGTTTGACAAGTTTGGATGCGGCCCCGAACGACGAGACGAGCTGGATGAGTCCATCTTCACCGGCGAGCGGACCTTCAAGGGCGCGTCGGAGCTGCTGTGGGGCTCGCTGAAAAACGTCACACTCGAGCAGGGCTTCAAGCAGCTCGAAAAGGAGCTCGAGATGGACCCCGGCTTCCCGGAGTTTCTCAAATACGTCCAGCGACACCACATCCCGTTCTCCGTCATCTCCGCCGGAATCAGACCCCTGCTGCGGGTGGCGCTCGATGAAAGCATAGGCAAGGAAAAGTCCGCCGAAATCAACATTGTCTCCAACGACGCCATCATCGCCGCAGACGGCTCCAAGTGGACCCCCCTGTGGAGACACCCCGACTCCGATCTCGGCCACGACAAGTCCGTGTCGCTGCAGGAGTTCAAGGACGCCACCGAGGAGGTCAACCCCATCATCATCTTCATCGGCGATGGTGTCTCCGATCTGCCCGCCGCCAAGCACTCGGACGTGCTTTTTGCCCGACGAGGCCTCAAGCTCGAGCAGTACTGCCAAACTAACAAAATCCCCTACATTCCCTACGACGACTTCAACGACATTCGACGAGAGCTGCGAAAATACGTCAAGGGCAACCGACACCACGATCTCAAGTACGGAGCTTCGGACGACACTGAGCTGGTCCGATCCGCCGCGTCTTCTATGGAGACCTCGCCCTCGGCTTCTCCCGGTCTCAAGCCTCTGACCAATCTGAAGATGACCCGAACTGAGAAGGAGCTGGACAAGCTGGACGGACTGAAGCTGGACAAATAGAGCATAGGGTAATGAGTGGCCGTAGGTCACGAATGGACAACTACGAATGAATGAATGGATGGTAATGGTCAATTGTAGAAGTGATGAGTGTATTGTGACAGTAGTGTATTGCAGGTGTAGTTTATTGTAGCTGGTGTACCGTACAGTAGCTGTCAATGAACCCCTACAGTGACGATAAGTTTGTGGTCTCAATGTCTTGCATGACTAATGTGCCTTATCTATAGGCTAAGATAAGAGGCTACAGACTCGTTAAAGACTTGAGAATGGGTTCATTGAATAGCCAGTGTTGCGTTGGTGTTGCATTGATCAGATTGGGGGCTTTTGTGAGGTCTACAGATGGAGGTCCATGTTCAGCTACAGTAACAGTAATACTTGACAAGGTTTAGTTGAAGCATTGTTAACCTTTTCCACTTTCAGCTCAATATAGCACTCTACTGGCCTCAATATTACTCAAATCGTTTTGCTGAATACTTAATTCGATTTTTCTCACTCGGTTTGGTGCCTTGAAAGCTTTAAATATTCGAATCGGCTACTTTATCGTCTGTCACAAGGTTCACTCAATCTCGTTCAATGTACATGAAAAAAAATCTTCTCTTGGACCTCACAGACGCAATACTGATCAGATTAAGCTGAAACTCGGTAAATGAATCAAACAAGATCCCCTTTTTATGGCTATACTGTTATTTCGCCAATAACTCGCAATTTTAGAAGTCAGACCTGGAATCATATTGAAACTCGCGTTTTTCGATCAAAAAATCGTCCGCAATAGTTTAGTGGCTAGAATTTCCGCCTGTCAGGTATTACACCAGCACGCGGGGGACCGGAGTTCAATTCTCCGTTGCGGAGTCTCTTTTTGCACCGCTGAAAAGTAATATATTTTTTTCCTATTGAGTCACATGACTATGCATAATACGTGCACCAATAGCAGGGGCGTTGATTCTTGCTGTGGTAGCCATATCGGAAAAATAAGTACACTGTCTGATAGCTACCAGCCAGCTCAGCTGACTGGTGTATTTTTTTAGATTTTATTCTCATTTTCATGAATATATCTCCTGTGGACCCCCACCGGAATCGAACACACTGTCACTCTAACCCTAATGCAGTCCCTATTATACACCTGTTACCCGGTCGTGCTCCGTCCTCTATATAATCCTCTAGGAATCCGATCCCAGTCTTTTTCCTCACATTCGTAAGCCTTCTATTCACTGCACTGCCCACAAAATGGGTAACTGGAGGGGAAAAGAACGGCGAGAGTAAAGTGAGAGGCCACCTCATACGACGTCGACGCTATACACCGAAGTTCGATGTTGTAACTGGGCTCCTTCGACATTCTTGTATTTTTTTGCTGGGTGAAAATTCTGACAAATCGGATGATTTGGCTTTAGTTGGTCTGATTGTTGATCTTAACCACTTGGTTGGTATTTGTCGGTGGAATAGTTGACTTTAGACGAGTCGGTATTTTGACTTTAGACGGTTGATTATTTGACTTTGAACGTTTTTGGCATGGACAACTCTACATGCAGGCTCAACGCCAACAGCTCAACTTGAAGCAGCTCTAGCCGCAACTGTGACACTTCTTGGCTATGCGATGCCGCTGTCAGAGCGGGGATGCCACTGCAGTTGTGTCAGTGTGACGTTGTTGCCATGTTTGTACTGTATTATGATCTGCTTGTTCTCTCTGTGTCCAGTACGACGCTGTTCCAGAATGTGGTCCAGAATTTGGTCCATGATTATCCACAACGGGATTTGACACACAAGTGTGTACTTGTACTTGTGCCGGTACTTTTCCAGAGCACGGCTTACGTCCACGGAACTGACGATCACTTTGGAGTCGTTTCAATTACTGGTCTAGGGCCCAATGCCAAGCCGTTTCAGCCAATGTGAGGACGTGTGTTTTCAATGGCGTGATCAAAGGCCGGCAAGAGTGTTCATAGATCAATTCCGGTAGCTGGCTGCTATACATATCGTCGCCGTTGTATGCACCGTGCAAATCCATACGATGACCACCTACCCCACTGAACGTCGTACTCATTCAAGAAAAATTCCCACATAGAGAGTCTCGCGCTGGCCCCCCCCAATAACCCACGCTAGCCGAATCTGCCAATTTCCACCCCTTTTAGACGCTCACAGCCTTGTCGTCTAGACCGTTTCTCCGCAGACCACCGCAACTCTGTTTGTACTGTAGCGAATACGAGCCAATGGGGGAAGTGAACGGAATGGCGCCAGACTGTGTCAGAATCGTGGATAATAAAATCTGGCCGGAAAAATTGGTCTGTTGCGGCCGTTAGCTCATAATTGGGCTGTCGCCTATTGGTTGGCTGCCTTGGAGCTATACCCGAGTGTGTGTCGGTTGTACTTATACATGGTCAACATGGTTTTGTTTTTTTCACTTCGAAAGTCAAACCCCGACCCCGGGGATCAATCCAAAGAGGGTGGTGTTATGAGGGTCTTGTCAAGAGGGTGAATGATAACAGCACGTTTATGTGGGCTCATCGTTTAGTGTCCGTGGCAGTTGCCCACAAGTCGTGAGCCCATGTTGAAAGTGAGAACTTGGATCATAGACTGTCTTGCTGGAAGGCTCTTGGATGACGTTGTCGAATGTTCACAATGACCACTCATGTTGACATTCAACAACGGAACTCGTATTTTTCTGACCCCGATTCCGCTCTGACATGTCCGCATGGTCCACCTAGTCCGCCTGGTCAACTCTCCAGTCCTCTCTTCTCAGCGGGCCCACGTTTCGCTATTGCCTTCTCCACCTCCTACCAAGGCTTGCCAAGAGAAACGTGTCCTGCCAAGCGTCTCGGTATTGGCCGACGCACGCCAGACGAAGATGCGACTTTGGGAAGGTAAAACGGACTCGGCGAAGAGTCGAGTTACTTCGCCGCGAAAAAGAATCGATCGAGATCGATGTGAACCGTCAAATCCAACTCTTTCTCTCGTATCTCAGCCTTGCCTTCAGCCTTGCCTCCAAAGCCTCCCAACCCTTAATCTTGTGCCTTGAGGAGAGCTAACCAAAGATGTAAACTTCGGCATCAACGTTTTAAGCTAACCTAACATAACCAACCTAAGAACCATGCCAAGAAGGGTTATGTTCTGAATATCTGGAGCGTGGCCAATGATATCCAAGCAATTACTCAAAACGTGTGAAACGTGTTTGTCCAGAGGGCACTAAACGAACACACGGCTCCACGATACCCCTTCCCCCCTTCTCACCAACCTACCAACCTACCAGGCCCTATAAAGACACCCGATGCCACCATGATGCCCTTCCTTCCCCAGACAAGCCAATCTACCTCCTGAAATGCAGCTCACTCTCGTTATTGCCGCTCTGACCACCCTGGTCACCGCCCAGTCCCCCTCCCTGGATACCCAGGCTCTGTACGGAAACAAGCCCACCTTCTCCAAGTACGATCCTCCTCTTGCTACCATCGTCGCCGATGCCGCCAAGGCCCCCACCAACTCGTACGCCGGCAAGCAGACCGTTCCCGGCAAGTCCTTTGACAAGTTCTACCAGATCTGGCTGGAGAACACCGACTACGACAAGGCCCACGAGCAGGAGGACATGCAGTTCTTCATGTCCCAGGGAATCACCCTCACCAACTACTGGGCCCAGACCCATCCTTCTTCCCCCAATTACGTTGCTGTCGTTGGAGGCTCTTACTTTGGATCCTACGACAACACCTACCGACTCCTTCCCGAGTCTGTCCCCACCGTTGCCGATCTGCTCGACACCAAGGACATCTCTTGGGGTGAGTACCAGGAGGACCAGCCCTACACTGGCTTTGTGGGCTACAACTTCTCCCGACAGTCCGACTACGCCGACGCCTACGTGCGAAAGCACAACCCCCTGGTCTTCTTCGAGACCGTCACCAACTACCCCAACCGTCTGGCCAACATCAAGAACTTCACCGAGTTCGAGAAGGACGTTTCCAACAACGCTCTCCCCCAGTGGGCCTTCATCACCCCCAACATGACCAATGATGCCCACGATACCGACATTGAGTTTGCCGGCAAGTGGACCCGAGGCTTCCTCGAGCCTCTGCTCAACAACAAGGAGTTCATGGAGAACAACCTCATCATCCTGACCTTTGACGAGAACGACACCTACGCCAAGAAGAACACCATTCTGGCCATTCTGCTTGGAGGCGCCGTCCCCGAGAACCTCAAGGGCACCACTGATGACACCTACTACAACCATTACTCCAACATTGCCACCGTTGAGGCCAACTGGGATCTGCCCCATCTTGGACGAGGCGACGTTGACGCCAACGTCTTCAAGGTTGTTGCCGACCAGCTCAACATCTCCGTCTCTGACTTTGACACTACCAACCAGTACAACAACTTCTCTGCCCCCGGCTTCTTCTCCGACAAGTCTCTCGGTGTCGGCGTCCCCCAGCTCAATGCTACTGGTGCTGGCGGTGCTCGAATTCTGCCTGCTCTTCTCGACGTCTTTTCCGACTCCACTGACGTCAACGGAACCGGCTCTGCCGCCACCTTCTTCAACAAGGCTGCTGGCAACTCTACTTCCGGCAACGCCACTGTTTCCGGTACCTCCGCCGCCGCTTCTCCTTCCGCCTCTGGCTCTGTCTCTTCTGGCCAGGCTAACGGTGTCGCTGCCGTCGCTGCTTCTCTCGGAGCTGTCGCCGTCGGTGCTGTTGCTTTCTTCCTCTAAGCGCTCTGAGCGAAGCGAAGAGTGCTTAGGATGTATTGTTCGAAAAACTAGCCGTATTGTGAAAGAAATATGGCCGTATTGTCGATACTGCAAGCACCACCTCAACTAACCGTTTGTACGTTTATAACGACTACGTTCGTTTAATTTGATTGTTTGTAAATGTTTGTTAATGTATATTGTAGAAGAGGGCGCTTCATAAGTCAGGCATTTGTACTGTAGAACTGTAGGGCTTATAGATCACACTTGTGTTAGTGCACATCTGAACATCTTGTACTTACAGCTTCTTTAACTCATCTTGGAAGGACATAACGCGATTATTTCTGAGACAAAGTACAGTCTTTTTTATATTTTTGTAATCCCCAGGTCTTTGTGGTTGCAATGATGTTATCTTTGTATCCACAAGATAAGTGGAACCGTCACTTTGTCGTCCCTTTCTCATTCCATCATGATACGATTCACACACTTCAAAAGTGCAAGCCACACCAGCAAACTCCAAGGTACAGTAATAGCAACACTGCGGTACCACGTGCAGTATACACAAGTACTCCGTAGTACGAGTACTGGTACGCACAAGTAATTTAGTACAATGTGGTCCGTGGAATATTTCGATGGTCTCCATACACTTCTGTCAGGGCAGGTTTACTCATAAGATAATGTAGAGAGCCCGGAAAATCGTCCAGAAAATTGCCCAAATATTCGTCTATAGAGACTGCCAGTAAAGTCGTTCTCACTGTCTTATGATAAGCCACCTTCAATGATCACGTGACATCACCCACAGTCTCATTCCTTCTCACTTCATCCCACCTCCATCTTTTGCCCTTTCTCCCCACATTACCCTTGCATATTTAGCTGCACATGCACATCTTCGTATTCTCCAGCTGACAATGGGAAATTGTCTGAAAACGGCCGTAGATCGATCGGGTCAGATAGGGGTGTAGGGGAGTGGTGGGTGAAGAAGCTGGGAGGAAGGATGATTTCAAATTTGTTTTGTGAATTTTGCATTTTTCACCGAACCCACAATAACTAGGTCCCCCCTTACTCTTACCCCTACTCTCCAACACGACCTCCCCATCCAGCCCTCCCATAACCCACTCTTGCCTTATTACGCTTTGGCACTGGGAACCTTGGGAAGACTGTTGGATTAGTTTGCAGGGAGGAGAGCTTAAAAACAGAAAGACAAAGAGCAGTAATCAGAGCGGTGTATAGTGATCTGATAGATACGAAAAAAGTATCATCCTGCTCGATGTCAAATTCTGACCATTTCCATCTACTCAGAGTCTCCATAACCCCTCTGGAACCCCCACTTTGAGTCCCCCTAACCAAACCCCTCTCCCAACCCAACCTAGTCTCGCATCACTCTTACCTGTCTCACGCATCACATCCTCGCATCTCGAGACACACTCTCTCTCTCTCGACATACCAGCCATGGGTCTTCCTATATGTGCTATAGACGGCCCCGAGCGCAAACGGCGGAGGCTGGACGGCGAAACGGGCCTGGAGGTGTCCGACACAGACGACCTGGCGTTCAAGGACGACGTGGCGTCCTCCTCCACGGCTCCCGTGGTCCCTTCAGCCCCCAGACTCGCTCTCTGGGCCACAGATATGAGCAGTGACAGCGAGACCAGCGAGGAGGACGACGTGCGACCGTTTGCGGCGTCGCTGCAGTCGTTTACACGCGCCCTGCCTCGTTTACACGACTCTTCAGTGTTACAACCTTGGAGACTATGGGACCATGACGATGATGACGAAGAAGACGATGACGATGAAACAGGCGACCCCAACCAACAACAAGAAGATTCACAACAACAGCAACCTCAGCTGATACCTCGACCTCGACGACGGACTCTACTGACGCTGCCACTGCGACGCAGAAACGCCTTCCGAGTCTCGTCTACTTCCTCCTCAAGAGAACTGGACAGTGAAATCGACCACAACAGATCGACGGCGGCCGAGCTGCTGAGACGCATCAACGCCAGCTCGCACCGGTCGCCGCCGCCGCCCCAAATCTCGGAAAGCCACCTCATGTCCGAACTGTCCGAGTTTGTGCCTGGAGGAACGCTCTCGGCCGAGGTGGCAGACATGTACAGACAGGGCATGGTGAGCGCGCAGGAGGCGGCGTACCTGAGCCGCTCGGGCAGCGAGGAGCAGCAGGCGAGCGACCACGTGAGCAGCGACCAGACCCATCTGACCCACGTGAGTGACTCCAGAGCCACCACTCCTCTCGGAAGCAGTACTCCCTTAATGGAGGACAGCAGCCACCCTGAATCTGAGACTGGTAGCAGCGGAGGTGGTTCGCGTCTGGCTCGGTTGGAAGCAGACTTTGAGCGGCTGGAAACGGAACGACGAATGCGCGACTTCGACGCGATCGATTCGCATTACGGGCCGATGTCAAGCACGCGACCTACACACACGTTCATGGACCATCCTCCAGACGCGCATTTGGGCGATCTCACGTCGCCCAGGATCACGATAACGGATCAGCTGGTGCCCCCGACTTCTATGGTATCAGAGACTGAGCCGTTGCTGAGTCGGCAGCAGATGGCAGACACCGCAGCAGCAAGACAGACGGTTCATTTTGAGCTGGCGTCGGGTGGTGCGACCGACACGTCGCCCGTCGCAGACCCCGCTGCTGTTACGGAATTTCACAGCGGCGCATCTATCGACAGCGACTCGAACCGCTCGTTGCCGTCGGAAGTGTCCCCCTCGGGTCACGTGAGTTTCGGGTCGGTCTCGTTTGCAGCCGATACAGCCGACTTGCACTCTTCTTCCGAGCCAGGAGAGTCGCCCGAGTCGCCCCAGGTGCTTCCTATCGAAGACACGCTGGTGATTCCGTTCACGAGGTCGCCTTCGCCCTACGAGTACCCTGTTTCGCCCGCCTCGTCCATCGACTACGAGCGACGCGACTACAACCGGCGTCGAAGTCGGTCCCTGGAGTGTCTGGAGGAAGGAGGAGGGCGACGTGGCCGATCACGTGGAGGGTCACGTGGAGGAGGACGAGGAGGCACCGCGACCACAGCAGCCGGTAGAGCTGCGTATGCTTCTGACCCGGAGCCCGATGTGCCCTCGTTCCCTCAATCGGGCGAGATTGCGCTACGACGGTCGAACTCGTTGCCGTTTTCTGCCCGACGGCAATCGGTGGGCTCCCAGTCCGAACCCGAGAGCAGTATGCGCCGAAGTCGGTCTCAGAGTACCGGCAGTGATAGACGGGTGCGGTTTCGGCTGGCCGTTAGGTTTCAGTAGGACCAGGAGGATTTATTTATTGCATTATTTATAGTAATATCGTATGAAGATAGAGGGTGGTGGAGAGTAGATGTGGTGGAGGTACCAACAAGTACCAAGAAGAGAACTAAAACAGTGATAAACGTTCAATGAAGCACGATATTGAGGGAGTCAGAATCAGTTGGTGATGAACTTGTACAAGGTAGACGATTTGGTCTCACTCATATCGATGTGCACTGACATAGACACAGTGGATAGGGTGTGTATAGGGAGATCGCTTTTTGATTCATGTTTCAGACGAGGTGAAAAAAGTTGTCGAACTGGAAATCGACTCAGAAGCCACTTTCAGCTGGAATGTGATTCCATTTCCATTTACTTGTAAACAAGTACTTGTACTGGCCTCTGCCGGTGCATACTAATATCATACAGCTTACTTGTACCGATTCCACCCCCCAAGCTGTCCAGCTATCTATAAGCTTAATCCACTATAAAGACTCTTATCGGTATGGGGCAGTATATTTGGGGGTGTTGTGAACACCAGAAGATGCTATAATTTTTAAATCTGATACATCGTGGCATAATTAATCTACTGTAGGAATTTCAGCAAAATCAGCCACAAACAGCGGCCATTATCTCCCCTCTTTTCCCCCTCCTCCTCTCCCGCCACTGCATGCACAGAAAAGCTTATAAAAATATTTCAGCATCGAAACTTCGCACGCTCACATCTTCAATATCACCATGGACAGCGACAGCGACTTTGAATTCGACAGCGACTACGAAACAAGCACATATCTGGGATTCGTCGACGAGCCCGACTCGGACGAGATTCCCGCCTCTCCTCTGGACACCCGGCTAGGCGGCCAACCCATCTGGTTGCATCCCGACTCGCCAGCCTCTCCCGAGCTCATGAAGTGTCTCAACTGCCACAAACAGATGCCCATGCTGGTCCAAGCGTACTCGACTCTGGACGACAAGTACTACGATCGGGTCATGTACGTCTTCAGCTGTCCCGAGCCTGGGTGTCGAAGAAAGCCCGGATCGGTGCGAGCTCTGCGGTCCATTCGACGGGATCCCGAACGAGAGGTTCGAGAGAAGAAACGGGACGCTGAGCTCAAGAAAATCGAGGAACAGCAGCAGAAGGAAAAGGACGAGGCCCGGGCCCGCAAGAAGGAGGCCATGAGCAGCATTGGAAGCAACCTGGTGGGTGAGAAGGGCAGTAATCCCTTCGCCAGCGCAAATCCCTTTGCCACCAAGAGTGATAACCCCTTTGCCAAGGCGGACAACCCGTTTGTCAAAAAGGCCGAAAACGAGGCCATTACCGAGTCCCGAAAGGTGGAGGACCTTTCCGAAGACGCTCAAGCTCAAGAAGCAGACACGCCTTCTTCTCCCACAGACGAACTCATTTCGTCGCTGCAAAAGACTCAGCTGGCGCAGTTTGACTACAAGCGAGACATGAGCTGCCCCAAGTTCCAGCACGGCCACTATTTATACACTGAGCAGGAGTACCTGACGCCGGAGTCGCAACGAGAGCTGCCCGAGGGCACCAAGATCGAGGTGGAGGCCGACGACGGCGAAACCACGGACGAAACCGCCGAGGCCGTAATCGACAAGGAGTACGAGAAGCTCGTCAACGTGGACAAGCATTTCCACCGGTTTTCGGACATTGTGGAACACAACCCCGAGCAGGTAGTGCGGTACGAGTTCAAGGGCCAGCCTCTGTACTACGCCGACGACGAGGTGTCCAAGGAGGTGTCCGAGCTCATCAAGTCCGACAAGAAGGCGTTTGAGTTCCAGGTCATGCCTAACGCCATCTCCCAGGTCTCTGACGACATCATCAACGGCATGGAATGGGGCACCATTCTGGTGTGTGTGGATCCCGAAGACACTCTGCCCGAGCTGGACAAGAACAATGTGGGTTACGCCGAGGAGTTTGTCGGCGTGCAGTGGGAAAAGGAGCATAAGGAGTAAGCTACTTTAGGTAGAGTAATATGTATAGATAGACGTAATGTATAGACATAGCCCGTTTGTGGTACAGTACAAGTACGAGTTGACGAAAAGAAAAACATGGCAGAGTACTTGTACAGTAGACAGCTGCCAACAAAAACAAAACAAGACAACCCACGAGCGAAGCGAGTGGGAAAAAGATTGCAGCACCCAGGATTCTCGTATGGTCTCCCACTACAATACTAACTAGGCTCTCTGGTGCTTG
>ULGY01000035.1:0-12867 GCA_900519085.1 Yarrowia deformans | reverse complement strand
ATCTCAAATTCGAAGGCTGAGAAACTGTAGAGCTCTTTGCCACCATACACAATATCCAGACCTGGTATCGTACTTACGGTAGGTGGAAGGAGAGCATGACGTATGTAAACAAACATGCATGCACCTTAGAGTTCACAAAGTCAGACGCTGAGTTCCGAGAGAGGCAAGATGACCGGGAGCACTCGTATGCAAGGCATTCCATCACGCTGGGGCCAAGATCAATAGACTGTCCATATAGAAGATCAGAACCACGGAATAAATTCGGGAGAACCAGCTCCATTGTACCGAAAGCTTTCAGAATCCACATCATAGCTACAGTACTTACATTGGGGTTTACACCCTACGTATACAAAGGGGATTTAGGGGCGTACGTGGGTGCGGGGTTCAGAAAGCCGGAGTATCTTATGAGGCAAGGTGGCAACTCAGGGTTAGGAGACCAACAACAGGAGTATCCCAACACTGTCGCCCTTGTTTGAGTTTCAGATATGACGTATCTGCATCAACAACGCATGTGTCCAAATTGGGTAGTACCTTACGAGGCAAAGCTGTTATCTCCCGAATAGGATAGTGGTCGCGTGAGTGTGTCCATATAACACAGCGGCAGTAATGTGGAGAGATAATCCGACAGTCCTCTGTCGCACTACTCGTACCTCAGAGTATCAAGAGAGAGATGTTTCCTGCTCCACCAGTCGTAAATGTATACCAGTCAGTCCTCCCTTCAGACTCTAAGAGCTCATCCAAGAGCCACTTGAAGATAAATGGTTGCTCTGACGACACATTGGTCAAGCAGAATTGGTCACGAATCGCTGACTGATTCATTCCCAGACCTACACTATCATCTGATAATCTACGTTCGATAAGTCTCAACACTGTGTCTGGGGTAAGACACAGATGAGCCAGAAGACTTGGGAGGCTGGTGAGAACTTCTTGGGCTACGATGCAAGCGTTTCAGGTATGGGTCACAAAACACTCATGCTGGTCCCCACCCCCTGGTGCCGACCACGTTGGAATAATCGGCGACTTGACGAAATCAGGTGTGCAAGACAGGTCGACCGCCATCCAGAACCTGCTCCGGTTGGACCCTAGGACAGTGACCGGTTTTCTGCTGCCATGCCTGATGCTCTTGGAAGCCGATATGATTTTTCATCTGAGCGATATCCTGCGTTCCATTCCTGCTCAGTTCCTGGTTGGGTTCGCCCAATCGTTTGTGACACTAATTCGATCGCACCAAATAATGTTTCTCCACTCGGCTGCCGGAACGACCGATGGTCAGCTGTTGGCCAGCTGGATGGCAGATATTTTCTTTGCGCCCGTGTCAATCATCACCCCGGAGCAGACATAAGCGAAGACCACCACCCATATCGATCTGACCTCGCCCACCCCATCTCCTCTTCGACGCACCAATTCAGTATTTTCGGCCTCTGGCTCACCCGAGACCCCCGTGAAGACTCCCCAGGTTCAGCTTTCTCCTGTTCGGCCGAGGAGTGCCGCGACAGCCCAGACCCCAACCCGCATTGCCCACCCGCCAGCAAACGCTGCACGTCCGTCCGCTGCCTTGGCAACAGCCCCCAAGCCTGCTCAGTCGGCTGCAACTAAGGCGCGCGTCGGTACAGTACTGCCGGGCTTTCCTGAGAGCTACTTCCAGTTCAAATCTGCCAGCACTGGAAAAACATGGACCCTGGTCGCTGGCAATGTGACGCGTTTTGGAATCGTCCTTCCCAACGGTACTGTGAGACCCAACGCTGCTGGGAAAAAGCAAGACACCCCTGTTGGTGTTCCCATAGACAAGCCCGTTGTTGCGGCCACTGCCCATAAGTCCAATGCTGCGCTTTCAGATGCCGCTGCTCCCGCTGTCCCTGCCCCTGCCACGAGGGCCTCTTCTTCTGCCTCTTCAAAGTCTGCGAGCAGTAATGCCCCAGTTCAGTGTGCCTCAAAGGCCGCCCCCCTGACATCAACTGCCATTCCAGCTGTCGGCACTGCTATCCCTGGATATCCCAACACTATGGTCAGATGCAGACCTGCTGGGCCCTCTGGTCCTGAGATGGTACTGAGGGCTGGAACGGTGACTCGAATCGGTGTCGTGATGGCCGATGGCTCTATTAGAGCCCAAGCTGGAACCCAGGTGCAACCAACCCCTGTATCTGCTTCGAAAACACCGACACTCGCCAAATCCCGCGCTCCAGTCGCACCTGCTGGCCACCTCAAGCCTGCTGCTACAGCTACCCCTGCAGCAGCTGTCAAAACTGCAGCCGCCACACCTGCCGGTGCACGCATGGGTCAACCCAAGCCAGCTGTCAAGGCTCCGTCTACGCCAATCGTCAAAGCTCCAACACCACGAGATCCATCTACTGCACTCCTTCTGCGAATGCCCTGTCTGGCTACCACGAAGCTCAAGGTTCGCCTAGAGTTCATGAAAGGCCCTGTCAAGGACCCTGCAGCACCTTAGCCCCGTCCTATCCATGCCAATACGAGGTTCTTGGAAACCAGTATCGAAAAAGTGGCAACAAATTTGTCTAAACAGACCCCACTTACCACCAGCTGGCCCGCAGATATGCTACCCTCCGAAGGCTCATTTGCAACGAGTGAAGCAGCTATCTGCTACGCCATGGTCCAGGCGTACACTCGCCATTACCAGCTGGTGATCCGCTTTCAGAATGGTGTGACTTTTCTGAACTGCAGCAGAATGTGCCTAGATGATATTGACCGCGCCTATGATTCTAACATCGAGTGGAGCAACCAGCAGAGCTGCAATTTTTCCCTCCAAGTACAACACGATGCAGCCAGTGACAGATGGATTCTAAGTCACGTTTCGGGACGTTCGGAACATAACCATGCTCCCAGCATCAACCCCCGTGGGCTTCAAGAAAATGGCTGGTTTGGCCACGGCCTCGGTAATCCAAGATTTGACGATGGCAAAGGCAAGCTCGATAAGCTTGAGCGCCACGGTTTGAGTCTCGATGAGCTCACTGAATCGGCGAAAGCGATGTTCCCATTTGGAACCCACACCAAGCCGAAGGTCTCTAAGACTCTCAAGGACATACAAGCAGCCCGGTTAGAGGGCGGAACTCCCCATCAGCTGTACAAGCTGTTTTCAGGCCCCTTTCCTACGTGCTAAGTGCCATGTCAGCAACCATGATGCTCCTGACACCATTTTCTTCTCTCATACTCACGGCTACCAGCTGTGGAGGGCCTACCCCGAAGTCGTACTTTTCGATGACCTCGAGGGGCGTATGGTCAACGGCAAGTATCATCGTATTGTGATGATCAAGGGCGTTGATTGCCACGACGAGCCGTTTCCCATTGCCGCTTGCATCGTTAAGAAGAAGTCTGCTCGTGATGTTATTGATGCTCCTTGCTGGAGACGGATCTTCAAGGAGCTCAAGGAGATGTTGATCGACTACAAGATCCCTGATCCCGAGTTTTTCCAGTCATCGTGCCAACTTGATGCCATGAAGGCTTGCGAGAAGGTCTTCCCCTGCCCTCACGTGTACATGGATCCCGAGGCTTCTGAAAAGCTGGAAAACGATACCGTGCGTCGGTACTTCAAGAGCCAGAGCTACATCAGGGATGCCCTGTCATCGTGGAGCATCGTGGTGTATGCTGAAGACGGGTACATGATGGAGCGGACCATGAGCAAGATAAAAAACTGTCGTCTGTGCCCTAAGAGCGAGAAGTAGTTCCTGACTGAGATGAAAAGGTACATGTCCAGGATCAACCTCGGTATCAAGAACTAACACATGCATTTTGGAATGTTCCAAAACAGCGAGTACGAAATCAGAGTCAGAGAAAAGCCTGCTAACGTGTTTGAAATGGAGAGTTGTCTGCTGCATACCTTCGTTGACGAATACGACTCTCGGCAAATGGAGAGTTGCCACGAGCACATGAGCGGAATGCACGGATTCAGCAACTTACTTGATGATTGTGTACACATTATTTCCTGTGAGGCGCTCGGACGGGTGCAAAAGATGATTCACAGCCTTCCGAAACTGCATGAGGGTGCGGGCTGCTATTGCGAGAGCAGGCATTCACGTGGGTACCCCTGCCCTCGTGAGCTGCGTGCCATTCTCAACCAGCGAAAACTGTCTCCCGATGACTTCCACCCTCATTGGAGAATTCTGTGTGCGGATTTGGCCGAGATTCCTGTCAGTGGGCTGGGAAAGCACACCAGGAAAAGGGGGGCTGCTCTCAAAACTGGCAAAGAGGTGTACTCTCATGGCTTTACCGAGACTTTTAAGAAGCCTCGCATCGTCAAGCCCAAGGCCGCAGGAAAGGAAAACCAGCCTCCTAAAAAGAAGCAGAAGGTGGCATGACATATTTTGTATAGATAATTATTGTAACCGGGTGTGATCTTGTATTCTAGCGAGATAACGTGCTCCTTGTGCTCATTGAGCTTCTTGTAATGGTTAACTACGTCGTGTTAACGGATCGCTCCAGCTCGTGATTCTGTAGAAGAGAGATCACTTGTTTGTCTAGCCCAGGGCTGGCATCCTTCACTAATTGCAACTCCGTCATGTAACAGTAAACAACGTGATGAAGAGGATAACCAGGAGAAGAACTTATTATTCTTAAGAAACCTCTCCTGTGTAGCTCATATTCTCGCAGAGTATGTACCAGTGTTGGTAGCTACAGTGTAAGATGAACCCCGGTAATTACTGTAACAAACCACTGCGATGAACACTGAAGAATACAGAGACGGACAGCTTCAGTACAGTACGTGAGAAGTTCTGTCTGACATTAAGCCATAAATATATTTCACTTTCGTTCACTAATTTTGCTGGGTGACAGCTCTTACTTGCGTCGGTCTACAAACAGCTTACGTTTAACACCTCTGATGAACGTATCAATGAGGCTGGATGTATGGGGCAGCTCTTCCTCATTCTCCAAAGTAGATGGGGTCTCCTCTGTGAGAGTAGCGTGGGCTGCCTCACGCTCAGCCTTGGCTTTTGCCTCTGCTTCAGTCCTGGCAGCAGCCTCCGCTTCCTTGGCAGCCTTGTCCCTTTTCTTATCATCCAGTGCCATTCGTTCTTCATACTTCTTTAGAATTCTCACGGCGAGTTGCTCCCTAGCAGCCCTTGTCGCGTCATCCTCCTCGATGAGGTGGCTGTCGTTTGACAAGCCTGAGGTGGGTTTCTCCAGCCGACTCTGTTCCTCCGCCTTTGCCTGTGCCCTGTCCACCGCTTCTATGGCCACTTTTTGCTCTTCTGCCGCCTTTTCAGCCAATCGCTCTCGCTCCGCCTCCTCAGCCTGTTTTTTCCTTTCGGCCACCGCAGTCAAGTATCTTTTCCTGTCAGCCTGGGCAGCCGGTCTAGCCCTCTCAGCCTCCTTGGCGAGCGCTTCCCTCTCCTCCTCGGCCTTTCTGTGTCGTTCAGCCACTTCAGCCTCTTCGGCGAGTCTCTGCCTTTCAGCCTCAGCGGCCTTCTCGGATTCCACAGCTAGTCTTGGCTCCTCAGCAAGTCTCTGCTTTTCAGCAAGTCTCTGCTTTTCAGCAAGTCTCTGCTTTTCAGCAAGTCTCTGCTTTTTAGCCGGTCTTTGTTCTTCTGCCTTCTCTCTTGCTCTCTTGCTGGTTTGGAGCTCCAGGTCTTCGACGATCTGTCTCGTTGTGCCCGTTCGACGTCCCTTACGGAACAAGAATGTCAGGAGCTGCCTGGAGGTGTCATCTAACTCAAGCCTGTCTGCAGGCGTAGCGGGAGTCTCAGGAGCGAGGGCAAAATCGTGAGAAAGCATCAAAACGTCTTTGACCTTCGTCTCCAAGGAGAGTGGTAGCCCCTCAGGCTCGGATGGAGCATGCATAGCTTCAGGAAAGGGATTACGGAAGCACAAACGAGTCCAAGCATTGTCGCTGATTGCAGATGTGGCCAGAGAAAGCTCCGTTGCATATAGTGGGTGGAGATTCCGACTAGTTGCTGTACCCATTCGCAGAGCACGAGGATGCTTCGCAAAGGGGCGTGTCTGCAAAGTCACGAAATGGGATGCCAACAGATGTCCCCACGTCTTGCTGGGATTTTGGGTCCTCAGTAATTTGAATTGTGGGAGACTCTTCCACGCGTCGTCGCGGTCAAGCACAGCAGAAGTGACATCTTCGAAAACCTGAGCTATTCGGGATGGCAGTGAGCACGACGTAGTCTGGAAGATAGATACCATCGTGTCGAAAGGTTCCATCTGCCTCAGTGCGCTCTGAAGCTCGCTTCCAAGCCATTCGTTTTCTTCCCAACAGGGATTCATGCAAAACAGTGCTAAGGGCTGACCGTAAGCAACGAGGTGGTCTAAAATGGACACTCGGATACCGTATATCAGGTCCTTGACATGCTTAGGTTCGAATGGGGTGCCGAACTTGGCTGCCTTAGTGAGATAGTCAATGAAGAGCAGAGAATATTCAGTGTTGGATAGAGGGAAGAGAGCGAAAAACACGACTCCTGGTTTTTCGTAAAGTGGGTTCAGTTGCGGAGTTCTCAGGTGGTGTCGAAAGATCTTCTCCCAGATTGAATACTCTGTCTCATCCTTCCGACTTTGGGTAAGGGTCCGGCCTTCCTCCGCCTCTGAATTCAGCGCCTCATTCGAATGCATGCCCGGTATGCTCCATGAAATCACGCTTTCAATGATCTTCAGAGAGATTCCTTCAACACTAAGTTGAGCTTGGAGCACCTCGCCAACTTTTTTAGCATCCAAAGAATAGCCAGTCATGAAGTGCGCAGCTAGCACTGCCCAAGGCACGAGATCCTTGGACAGTCTGACCACCTCCTGTTGTGTGTCTTGATCAATGTCGATAATGAGTGCAGCGCCCTCACATCCGTTTTCGTACTCCTCTGAGTTCTGGAACGGGTAGTCTTCAGAATCGCGTTTGTGCCGTGCTGAAAAGAACAGATGATAGGAGCCAAACGAGTCGAAGCCTTTTGGCAGAGCCAGTGTCTCCCGCACCTTCTGATGGAGTCGATCTTCCATGTGGCGAGTCCAGCACTGTTCGTGGGGTCGAAAGTTGGATGAAAACGAGTAGTGAGATGGTTCTTGTGTACTCGTGTACTTGTTGAAGCTTGACCCAACGCGTCAAGATCTCTGTAACTATAAACACAAAGCCTCAGAAAATAAGACGAGATAGGAAACAAGGCAAACAGCTGACCGGACTCTATTGTGGGTGGGGAAACACGTGATTTCTTACATAGTACTGTAGAATCTGGGTTGACATTCAGCTGGTGAATTCGTCATTGTGAAGTTTTTCTCATGCGCAGATGCGTAGCATAGATGCTACCGATCTGTGCAGACTACAGTACAACTTTAAGTGCTCGAAATGCCACAGCCAAACCTTTTGCGGGTATGTACCAGTACTCGTACTGTAGTACTCCGTACAGTGTGCCTACTCCCTCGCCTTTTTGTGAAATATTGTCTTCACGCAAGTCTACGAGACAAAAATAGAGTTTCCACCTGGCCACGACTGGGTGGATTCATGCATCAATCTCGACCTTCGCTTCGTTTACCCACAACATAACCAGTTACAGTAGTTGGGGCATAGCCCCAACCTGTTTGTGTCCCAAGCACAAAACCCTGGGTCCATATTTGTAATGCATCGATTTTTCGTACAGGAATGGCTTCGTCATCCGACTGGTCCTCACTGTGTCTTACCAGCAAACTCCTCGAGGGGTTCCTTGATGGAATTGACAGTAGAACTGCTGAAGAGTACGGAGTGTGTAGTGCTTTCTGAAGAGAGTCGTCTGTCAGTCAACAGCTCCGCAGGAGCTCTCTCACACTCGCTCAAGGTAATAGGACGCATGTCCTAGACCGCAACAGCCTCTTTCTCTCTCTCGACAAGCTACAGTACACTGTCTCTTGTGTAACGGCTACGACTCCGCGTCAGCCGGTTACCCCACTGTGTTCTTCCTGAACAACCTCGTTCAGCGCTCTATTTCGTGTGTTCCACACAAAACATTACCACAACGTCCATCTTTAATTCGTCTTACATAATCAGCCCAAACCCTTAACCTTAATCTCAATATGCATCTCCAATTCACCTCATCGCAAGAGTTACACAAACAGAAATGGCCGACGAAGACGCTGACTGGGCCAGAGCCCTCGGTGGCGACCCTTCCAACGTCGGAGGTGTTATCCCGTCACTCGACGGTGCGGATGCTATTAAACACTCTGCAGATGCCATCGATTTTGAAGACGAAGACGAGCTGGCAGATGATGAGCTGCCCGAGGAGGAGGAAGCTACTGGAAACAACGTGATCGAGGAGGATGAGGAGATGATTGAGGAGGATGCTGTTCTATCCATGTCCGGAAACGACAGCATGGGTGGCTTTCAATTCAACATTGGTGAGGATGAGCTGGGAGGATTCGATCTAGGCGACGACGACCATTGGAGTCAGAGCTGGGGAGGCAACGAGATGGAGGAGATGCAGGTGATGGACGAGTATGACGATGGTGGTGTCGTACATGCGGGCACGCTGAACAACAATGTCCACAACAGCAATCATGTCGTGCACGCTGGTGAGCCTGAGGAGTCAGAGGAGGAGAGAGACATGGAAGCCGCTGGAGGCGATGGGCTGGACATGAAGCTGGACGCTGACGAGCTGGGCGAGCTTGGAAAGCTAGGGCCAGCCGATAAGATGGATGCCTCTGGGTTCGACGACATTTCTCACATGAACATCCAAGAGCTCAACCTGGAGGAGATTGCACAAATGGCGCGTCAGGCCGATCTCGACATGCTCGGCATGTATTTTCCCGGTTTTCAAAAGGGGAAGCCCATGAAGATGAACTCGCTTTTTTACAACAAATTTGCTGTTCTCAGTCTGCCTAAACCCAACACTGCTCGTCCCTGTGTTCCCACCAAGACCAAGCTGGAGGTGGCACCAGATGAGCGCAAGATGACACGAGGCACAGTCTGGGTGGACAACGCGAAACGACGGACCGGAGTTGTGACCGTCACAGAGGTTGAGACAGGAGACGACAATCAGGACCAGACTGGAGAAAGCAGATCTACCGAGTCAGCAACAGACCAGCAGCTGCATTTCGATATCACTGACTGGAAGATCACGTGGGGCGACGAAGAGGACGAGGATGGAGATATGGATATGGACCGGGAAGAGAGTAAGATCAAGGAGGAGAAAGGGGTCGTTCCACAGCTCGGCATGCGCAGAAACGAAGAGGCCTGGAACGACGAGGCCTTGTTTGAGGGCGATGCTTTGAGTCAGGTTAAGAAGGTCAATCTCGACATGAACGATCCGAACCTCCTCTTTATCAACACAGACGGTCGGGTGTCGAGGAACGTGACTCCTGCCATTCCCTCCACTGAGCTGCAGCTCAGAAACAGATTCAATCTCAGCAACGACCGAGCCTACGATATGCTCAAGGAAAACACTCAGAGCAAAGTGCGAGCTACGATTGGTAATTTGTCGATCGATCATTCCATGCCTGCCCTCCGGCTGCAGAGCCCGTTCTACAAGGTGCGAATCTCCAAGCCTCAGGCTCGTTCGTTCCATCGGCCGTCGTTTATGGTGAAACCCAACACTACCGTTCATTTCTCTAGGATGAAAATCCGGAAGAAGAAGCGAGACAAGGGCAAGCCCATCAAGGACCTTTTAGCAAAGACCACAGATTTGTCTTTAGGAGACTCGGCCCAGTACTTCCTCATGGAGTACGCTGAACAGTTCCCCATGACCCTATCGAACTATGGAATGGGTTCCAAGATGATCAACTACTACAGAAAGGCTTCTCCCGAAGACACTTCGCGTCCCAAGCTTCCTGTGGGAGAGACGCATGTCTTGTCAGTGCAGGACAAGTCGCCGTTTTGGAACTTTGGATTCGTTGAGCCTGGAAAGATTGTGCCTACTCTGTACAACAAGATGATCCGAGCTCCTGTGTTCAAGCACACGCCACGGGACACGGATTTTTTAATGATTCGATCGACCGGAGGGGACGTGGCAGGTGCTGGCCAGAAATACTTTCTGCGAAACATCCCTCATGTCTTTACGGTCGGCCAGACGTACCCCGTGACTGACGTTCCCGGCCCCCATTCTCGAAAGGTCACTACTGCGTCGAAGAACCGACTCAAGATGATCGTGTATCGAGTTCTCAACGCCTCGCCTTATCATCGAATCAATGTCAAGGATATCGCTGAGCATTTCCCTGACCAAATTGATACCCAGAACCGACAGAGGCTCAAGGAGTTTATGGAGTACCAGCGAACAGGTGAGGATCAGGGCTACTGGAAGGTCAAACCCACAGACACTCTACCTGGGGAGGACGGTATCAGGACCATGATCACCCCCGAGGATATCACCCTTTTGGAAGCCATGCAGGTTGGTGTTCAGAATCTCGAGGATGCTGGATATGGCCGAACAGACGACATCGAAAGCGACCATGAGAACGGTGAGGAGTCCGGTCTTTCTCTGGAGGAGCAGTCGGCTCCCTGGAATCTGACTCGAAACTTTATCAACGCCACCCAGGGCAAGGCAATGTTACAGCTTCACGGTGAGGGTGATCCTTCTGGACGAGGCGAGGGCTTTTCGTTCCTCAAGACTTCCATGAAGGGAGGTTTCCAGGCCGCTGGCGAGTCTGTCAACGAGAAACTCGACAAGAGCAAGTTTGGTGGACACAAGTACAACGTGGCCCATCAGCAGCGTGCATACGACGACGAAATCAGCCGAATCTGGTATGCCCAGTGTCGTGCTCTAAGCAACACAAAGGTTCCTGAGGAAAGCGAGGAGGACTCTAAGTGGGCAGATGCCGAGGAGCAGCGTGAGCAGCGTGAGCGGGTGTCCACCCCTGGCTTCTCTGGTGCAGCATTCCCTGATGACGACAACATGTCGCTCATGTCAGGTGACTCGGCGATGCAGCAGAGAAACAAGGTGCTCCGAATCACCCGTATGGTCAAAGACGAGCATGGAATCATTCAGCGAAAGGTTGAGACGATCAAGGACCCTAGTGTCATTCGAGCTTACATTCGGCGTCGAAAGTTGATGGACGAAGCCAAGCTGACGCTGGACGACCTGGATCCCACCAACGACGAGGAGGCCAACAAGCGAAACAAGCGGCTGCTGGAGGAGCGGCTGGAGGATCTGCGAAAGAAGGGCGAGCGTCGAAAGCAGAGACAGGCCCAGAAGCAGGGTCTCAACACAATCAACCTTGGTACCGACACCCCTCCCCCCTCAGGCAAGGGTGTTGGCAAGGGCAAGGGTCCCCGACAGTGTAAGAACTGTGGAGCTTATGGTCACATTCGAACCAACAAGAGCTGTCCCATGTACAACCAGCTTGAGGGCCCTGCCAACCTATAGTTGTATAGCATGGAGGAATAGTAAATTATTATGTATCATTGCAGTTGCAGAGTCGTAGATGTGATCCGAAAAAGGGCGGTAGTTGGTGGCGGTTTGTCGTTGTTGAGATGACGTCCAGTAAGGTTCGGGTGACATCCACGTGTTGTTACCCTCCCTCAGCATAATCTTTTATCTTGTTGATCTCAATCCACTCAATGCACAAATACACACACCATTATATGCTGATACCAGTGGGATTCGAACTCACGCCTCCGAAGAGACCAGGAGGAATTCTAACAGGGATGATAGCGGAACCTAATTTTGTTCTTGTTGAGGGGAACCCTGTCCCGAACCAAAGAATCCAAAAAACTGCTATTGTACGAGTACATGAACACACCTGAGCCATACCATGTCCATATAGCAGCTGTAAATCGAATGTAGCAATATGAGATAAGAGTAACTCGATACGGCCCCGAGGACCGTGAGAGTTCTGATTATCTCCGTGTTTTTCTTCACAGACCTCCACACCACGAGTTATGGGCTATTGCAAGTTCAGATATCAGAACACCCAATTTTCCTGAACTGGGACGTGACGCGCACGCGTACGACTACGTTGGGCACAGCACAACACGCGAGAAAGGACAAAGAGACACATATTCCTACATCATGGACTGGCATTTGGCTGGACGGAATGAGCATGCAAGAGCAATGCCATGCAGCTGACGCATCCCAGCCCCTCTGCTCAAGCATCTCCAATAGAGAGAAGGGGCTGCTACTAGTTCAGAACGCCGAAAACTGAGACTACGGGATCGAGTTTCCAGCGAGAGCCCAAGACGGGGACAAAAAGACCGATGCGAGTTGCACGAGAACGATCCAGAATATAAGTGGACCGTTCTATTTGTGCTAAGGAAGGGCACAGAATTTTCGAAATGTCATTTAGTGTTTAGCTCTGATCGAATTTATGCAATAGCGAAAAGAAGCGGCTGGGGCTTTGTGGGTGTCATGTCACGGTGACAGTGCCAACAGCTGAGGTTCTTAGAGATGGAGACGTGCTTTACTTTCCCTGCCTGTATACATAATCTCCACCGAGGCTCTCTCCATCAAGACAGTCCAGGTCTTAGAACATTCTAGCCCTGCACCTGACGACCTTAATACCAGAAATGCATAGCTACTGCATATTTTTCGCCACCAGCCAACTCTTCCAAACTAAAATGACCTGTTCTGAGAATATATAAACCCCCTCTGGATCCCACGTTGATAATCAGAATCCGACCAGATCATTCCGAGTCATTCTGGAGATGGAAGGTGCCTTTTACAGCCTGCTGAGATGCAGAGCTGACAAGCAGACCTGTCTCACTGAGTTGTTTTGAGCAATGACGCGTTTACCGCATGAGCCCTTATCGGTCAAGAGACTCACGCTATGACGCATTGAAAAACATGCATGAGCCTGAGAGAGTGCGATAGCTTCTGATCGAGCGTTTGAGCTGAAATTTCGGCGAGTTTAACACAGAAGCGAGTGCGACCGCCTGAGCCAAGTGTCTTTAAGTCCTCTGGTTGACCGCTTGAGAAGAGTCAATAAATCCTTCGGGTTGACCTCCTTGTTCGTGTCAATGAATCCATTCAG
>ULGY01000036.1:0-12671 GCA_900519085.1 Yarrowia deformans | reverse complement strand
TGGCTCTCATTGCGCTTTGGACTTAGTGGCTCTCAAATAGCTCTTATTGCAACTGTGGACTTATCGGCAAAACAGCTCTTATTGCTCTCTGGACTCATTGGCTCGATACGGCGTTTGGCGCTTATTGCCTTGTGTAGGACTTACCGGCTCTTGCTCGTAGTAACGGTTATGGCTCTGGCTCTGGCTCTGACCTCGTAAGGCTCTGGCATTTCAGCTCTGGCTCAACTCAGTAGCTCTCATTGCTCTTTGGACTTAGTGGCTCACTTGGTTCGACTGGCGTTTGGCACTCATTGCTCTTTGAACTCACATGGCTCTTTGCTCTAGTCTGTATGGCTCTGAATTTGGCACCCATCGCCTCATGGGACTTACTGGCTCTTACTCAGGCATCTGACGCTCTTTGGCGGCTCTGGCATTCGCTCTGACTCTGGCATGGAAGCTCGGTTCTGGCGTATCGGCACTGGCACTTTGTGTAGCTCTGGCTCGATGGCTCTGGCTTGTAGCGCTGGCTCTGGCGTCTGTGGCACTGGCTCCGGCTTGCTCTTTTGACCCTATGGGCGTCTGTCGAAGCAGATCTTTGCTCTAGGTTGCGTCTCAGCTCGGCTTCTCAGCTGGCTTCTCGGCTCTGGCAGCTCTGGCATTTCAGCTTTGGCTCTTCAGGTCTAGGCGGCTCTCTCAAACAGGAATTTCACCCTATGAGACGTTCACAAAGGAGTTCCACCCTGTGAGGATAGGATTATCGAGTCTCTCAACTGAGTCTCTCGTATCTCATGGCTCTGCAGAATTTCACTGGCTGGCTCTCTCTGGCGGCTGCCATGATAGGGCGCACTTGGCTCACAGCATTTTCAGCTTGCGGCGGTCAACCTGATGGATTCATTGACACGAACAAGTAGGTCAACCCGAAGGATTTACTGACTCTTCTCAAGCGGTCAACCACAGGACTTAGAGTCACTTGGCCAGGGTGGTCGTATGAAGTACTCGCCTCTGTGAAGAACTTGCCGAATCTCTCAGCTCAAACGCTCAGCCAAAAGCTATCGCACTCCTTGGGCTCATGCGGTGAACGCGTCATTGCCACTGGACCATTTTGGGATACTGGATTCTCACCACATTGCCCAACAACTCAAGCGGACGTGGCTAGCGAAGCAGTCCTCGTTGTGTCGACTCAAATGGACATTTCAGTCCTCGTCGTGTGAGACAGGTCTGCTTATCAGCTCTGCTTCTCAGCAGGCTATAGAAGGCACCTTCCGTCTCCAGAATGACTCAGAATGAACTGGTTTGATTCTGATGAGAAAAGAAGGACCCAGAGGGGGTTTATATATTCTTGAGCGAGGTCATTACAGTTTGCAAAAGATGGCTGGTGGCGAAAATATCTGCATGTTTTATGCATGCCATTCTTTAAGGTTATAGAGTGCAAATCTTTTTAGAAGGGTTCGGAATGTTGTAGAGGGGTTCTAACGGTGGTAGAAACTTGAGCTGGACTATCAATATTTCTTTTACATGCATTACAAACAATTCCTTCGAATTTCACCTGGCTTATAGTACTGCTATCACATCAAATCACGTAATAATACCACCAGCCCTTTTATTTCTCTATTGCATAAAAGCGAGCAGATCATAACCTTAATTTTCAGTATGGAACATTCCGGGTCCTTCATCAGCCCATGTAGAACGGTAGAGAATGGCTGGAGAATCTCGAGTCGCTCACATCGGCAAATTCAGCACCGCATTTCATCCCCAGTGGCGTCTCAAGCAAAACATCTCAGTTTCGGTGTTTCCAAACAGTCCCTAGATTAAAAATAGTTAAGTAAGGGGCTGGCATCAGCTGCAACTTTTGCATGGCAGTAAGCAGAGTAATTACATTCCGTTCTAGTAACAAAGATACCAGCCGTAAAAGAACGTACAGTACCGTACTGTACAGTGCGGTACGGTACGGTTGAAGAATAACAAATACCCATTGTTGGCTTGGGGTTGGTCATTGAGCTAATCACATCTATTTGTAATCTGCGGGCTTATACGGTTTCTTTCAAGAAGAGCATATGAAAGACATCCTTGTACAAACAAGTGTACCCTCCACGTCGATTGCAAGTGTATGCAAAACAACAATGGTGATAAGGCGTTGTTTGTAGATGCCCTCTGTCTGTGCAGGCACACACTGTAGCTCTCTAATGGGCACCTGCTTGTTTCTTCAACTGCCTCCCTTGGTTCTCTGACATTTGTGAGTGCCCTTTGTAGCTTCAATGGTCCATCTAGGCTACGAAAAGTACATCGGGAGACTGTCTCTCGGATTTTTCCGTCTCCTCTAAGTGGAAGCAATAAACTCCAATCTCCCCTCCACCAGTGCCGGACTGATTCCAAACGAAAAGTCCTCCTCCAGCTCTTCGCATTGTATCCTGACTCCAGTGGCAAGGTCCACCACCAACTTGCACCGGTACTCTGGATTGAAAGACACCAACACATACCTTCTGTGCATTGGTTGCATCGAGAGACACGTTCTGTGTGGCACAGTCACGGGTATGTGGTTCAGAGAGTTTTTGGTGCTGGTCTCCACTGCTGAATACTGGTATGCCGGAGCTCTGATCACTCGACTCGTGCACACAAACACGTTGCACTTGTTGTTCTCGTCGTAGTAGAGAAACAACGGGAACGTCACCTTTGTACCCAGTCCTATCCAAAGATACCCATTGTACTCTGTGATATTGAATATGCCAATCAAATCAGAGGAGACCTGAAACGACGAAAACAGTTCAAGCAGCTGTTTGTGCTCGAAATCAACTCGATAAAGCGTGTAATGGTGCTTTCTTTCGATTCCTATCGGACTGGTGAAATCGGTGAACGCTTTCATAATGAGAGTCATGTCAGATAATTGCAGAACCGTGTACCATATCTCACTTCCTTCCTCCTTATCCAAATTGAAGGCGTAAAAGTCGTCCACATCCAATGACATGTACTCACTCCATTTGAGCATAAAGAAATGATCCTGCCATTGATAAACCAGCTCGGAGTAGTTGTTGTAGATGGAAATGTCGCTTTTACCAAGAAACCCGGATTTCTTCATGATCTGTTCATGACTGTTTTTGAGAGGAACGTCTGCTGTAAGCCGAGACTCGGAGTCGTACAGAAAATCAACCTCGGAAAAGTCGTCAATGTCGTCCATATCACATGACACGTTGCGACGGATCACGTGTTCCTCCTCCTCTTCATCGTCGCTGTGATTGTGTAAAGTCGAAGTGAACTGCTCCAGAGGAGCATACACGTGATGGGCCGACTCAACAACGGTGTCGGTGTTGGTGTCGGAGTCGGACACGTCACGTGAGTATTGCTGACTAAGCTGGATCCTCTCCAGCACCACCGCAGCGCACTCGTACCACGTTTCGGGCTCCACTCCGTCTTCGCCGGGCTGAATGAAGGGACACGCAGACTGGACCTTGAGGGTCAGGGAGGCCTCGAAGTCACGTGACCGCAGCAGCGTGTGGAACTCGGCGTTCACGTGACCCAGCGTCATGGTGCTGGCCAGGTCCGTGTATTGCAGAACAATGAGCCAAATGTCGAGCGGTAGGGGCATCATCCTGTGGTGAGTGTGTGTTGAGGAAGAAGAAGAGGTGTTGTGATGTACGATAAGGGAGTTTATGCGTGTTTGAGTTTTGGCAGGGTATTGGGCAAAGTGTTCTGTCAGCGATACATTATGTACTCAGTAGTTCGTGGTAATTGCCCAAGCCGCATTGAAATGTCTTGGTGTACTTGTAGCAGGTCACATGTGTACGTTCATTGGTTGTTGGTGATGGTGCCTTTGTCTATGAGGAGCTATTTAGTTGTGATTTTGTTGAGCTGCTACTTGAAGGCGTACAACTATCATCTATTCTATTGTAGTTATCTTCCCCTGACGAAACACAACTGCTGTCTATCCAGAGCAGGATACACCTTGTCATGAGCCTCTAACGGTCTACTTGCGTGTTTTTGGCCAGTTTTGAGATCAACAAAAAAGTCGCAACTGGTATATGGGTTTGCTGAGAGCAACAGGTACCGATTCTTTCCGTTCTGGTGTCTGAACGGTGTTTCTGCGAAGGTACAAAAGGAACTCGTCAGCTGTTTATCTGGCAGATCGATCGGGCTTGTTCTTGTCAAGTAAGAGCTGCATACTTCCTCATTGAAAATGGAGAAGATGGAGAATAACTGGTTGTCAAGAACTGTCCATAGGTACCCGTTGTAATCAAACACAGGAGGAGGGGTAGGTGCCTGGAATGTAAAGAGATGTAGAAGAAGAGTGTCCTGAAGTAGATGGAAGGAGTGGCTGGAGTAGCTGGATCGAATCACAAGTGTATGGCCAGTTAGTTGGGTTATTGTCGTTGTCGTACCAAGTTCCTGATTTTCACAAGACACTGTTTGAACATTTTTCAAGTCTAGTTTCCCATCTCTCCACTTGACCACCAACATTTTGTTTCCCTTCTGTGCAACCAACTCAACCCCGTTATCAAAAAACCTGGTTTCATCATCTCCCTGACCATCATCTCCCTGACCGCCCAGCATGTTCACCAATGTCACCTTGGCTTTTCTGAGTACCATCTGCCGTGCAAAACTCGAGTCGTCAGCTGAAAGGAGTTTCTGCATTCCTGGAGAGTACTCTGTAGTACGGAGACCATTCAAATCAGCGAGATAGGAGTACTCTTTGGACGGAGTAGCACTTTCTAGAGCTTCTCTAAGAGGCTTCGTGTGCTTGTTCATCCTGTTGTCGAGTACTAGAGCACACTGTAGCCATTCAGTTGATGGAGGATCCAACAAATCTGTTTCTGCATCCAGCACTTCAGCCAAACTCATAAATGGACACGCGGTCGCCACAGCTCTCTCAAGCACTTTCTCCAAGCTGTCTGATCTCAGAATCTCAAGAAGAACGCTGTTGGTGTGTCCCAGATTGACGATGCTCTGAACGTCGCAGTGGCCAAACACCAGGAACCAGATTTCGGCCGGCAGACTCATGACCGAGTTTTCGAATGTCGTTGTCATCGTTGTGTGTAGCTTGAAGCTATCTCTTTCATTGTCTCCCTCGATTGCTACATCCAAACAGGAAGGTCTTACCCCGCTGTAACGTAATCCTGTGCGGCGTAACATACTCGATTAAAGAGATAAGAGGAGATGGGCGGTCTGGGCCTTGGTTTATAATAATGTATTAATAGCAGATTTATATAAACATGCAAACAAGACCCTCGATCTCGTCTGTGTAAGCTCCCGTTTCTTACTATCAGATTGGCTTCGCACCTCGTATCTCTTATCTCGCATACACGTCAAACTTCTTCCCACTCGTCAGCTACAAAAAAACATGTACTGTTTGACCACTAATATTTCTCTAACATCGGTGACCGCCCCAAAATCCCATATGCAAATGCATTCATCTCATCTACTACATATCAATCATTACTTGTAGACCCCCAGACTTTCACTGGCTGGCCTCACTTACTGCCCCATGCTTACTTGAAGAAAGAACCCATCAGATCCTCCAGCATATTGCCCTGTCGCTTGGGAACAATGCCAAAGTAGACCTGGCCAATCTTCTCGAGCGCAGGGGTCCAGGCAGGCAGCTGACTCAGCTGCTGGGCGTATCGGGTTTGCAGCCGCTTGAAGGTTTCGGGGTTTTTCGATCGGCAAGCGAGAATCAGAAGCTGCAGAAAGTTGAACAGAGGGTACGCGTCGTAGGTGGTGATGACAGTGTCTCCTGCAGCGTCCACGTTGTTGGTTTCGGGGTTGTGTTTGGCGTCAAAGGCGTTGAGAAACGTTTGGGCGCACACGGTGGCGTCTCTGATGTTTTCCGTGTTCAGGTAGCCCAGAACTCCCCTGGACAAAAACAAGGGGGAGTCGTGGGGGGTGTCCTTGGACTCTTCAGACCAGTCAAACAGCAACTTGCCCAGAACGGGAGCAGAGTCCTTGGTTCCCAGAAGCAGGTTCTTCTCGGCCTCGTAGCCCTCGTCAGCCTTGGCAAACACGGTTCCAAACAGATTGTGCAGAAGCGCGTCTCCGGAGGACACGGGGCCAAACTTGCCACTCCAGGTCTCGGCCTCATTGCTGATCTTGACCAAGGTAGGCTCGTGGACGTCAAACAGCTGGATCAGAGAGATGATTCGGTTTCGCGACACAGAGTCGACGGGGATCTCGGCCAGAGTATACACCTCGAGAATGTAGAGCACCAGATCACTGGCGGAGGCGTACTGCTTGGCCTTGAGAAGCGACTCTCCTCCCTTGTACAGCACCTCAATGGCGTCATTGTAGGCCTTCTGCTTGACGTATCGGTTGGCCACGGTTCGGATACCCTGGTGCGCGTCGTAAAACTCGCCGTCGGCGATTTTCTCGTCGTTTCGAGCAATGGTTCGCTCAAGTTTGGTGGACATTGTAGTGATGGATGAGAGAGGGTGGTCCAGTCCAGTCCAGATGGTACAAGTATGTTGGGATATGTGCATGCATGTGAAACGTTTAGGTTATGAGAAGGGTGTGGGGACGGGGGCATTTATTTCGACTTTGGAGGGAGGTAACGGGCTGGTTTATTTGATTGTGCAATTCTGAACCCCTGACAAATACTCATCTTGAATCCCAGCTGTTTTCGTACAAAACTGAACGAGTTCAAACGACCTACAATGGAGATGTACAAGTATCCACTTGTGAGGAGGAGATTGAGTTTTGGAGGCGAGATTGAAATGACTATATAGAGGGGTGGACGTTGAACGAAAGGTGACGATAGTAATGAAGCAGATCAAAGACGTCATCATGATCAACTACTTGTAGCTGAGAATTTCGGGATGATCGAATAGGTTGGTCAAGAGTTTTGTTGATTACGTAATCGTTTGTAGCACACGCAGTTCGATTCTCGGGTTCTACAGAACGTTAGATAAACGGTCATGGTTTGAGATGAATTGGCGAGTGGAACCTGGAAACCGTAACAGGCCATGCTCCTACTTGTAAAGTACCTCGGATCTATTTCTCAACTCCACGTGATCGTAACACCCATTCTACCATTTAGCCAAACTCAAAGTGACTCGAAGCAAGCAATTTGAGCATCTCAATATGTGATCCATAACTGTTCAGAAATGTTCAATTTTTGACCCCAATATATTGTAGCTCGAGACATGTGATTCAAGCATTTGTCACCCCCATTAAATCCTCTAGACACTTCACAACTCTCCATTAAAGCTCTCATTGGCTATTTAGACTCTGGACATCGTATAGCCCACATAAATCATGCCACCCATGAGTCAGCTCTAGACTTGTCACATAGATATTCTCTTGTAGTGTCGCTAGCGTGAGTCTTTCCTAACACAAGCTTCAGGAGCCATTTCCCTCTCCCCTACATCTTTGCTCTCAAAGGACTTGCTCTCAATCACAGAACCAGCACCGTCTATATAAGCTCCCTCATCCCCCATCATAACTTGCTGCTGCTGCTGCACCTCTCCCAACATCACCCCACAGCACACACATCCCACAACCCACACTCTCTTCATGTCACGCATCCTTCCTTCGCTCCGTCGCTTCTCCACCGCCAGAATGAACCTCGACAAAATCATCACCGCTAACCCCACCCACCAGTACAAACAGGCGACGCTGGACGTGAAGGACGTGAGCCCCAACCCCATCACACAGTTCCAGAAATGGTTCCAGCAAGCCAAGGACGCCGGCATCCCCATCCCCGAGGCCGTCAACTTTGCCACCGCACAGCTGCCTTCCGGCCGGGTCAGCTCGCGAACGGTGCTCTTCAAGGAGCTCGACCCTCGAGGCCTCATCATCTACTCCAACTGGGGCACCAGCAAAAAGTCGCGCGATGTCAAGTCCAATCCCTGGGCCGCCATCACGTTTTTCTGGAAGGAGTCCGAGCGTCAGGTCCGAGTCGAGGGCCACGTGGAGCTCCTGACGCCCGAAGAGTCGCAGGAATACTACTCTTCTCGGCCCCGAGACTCGCAAATCGGCGCCTGGGCGTCTCCTCAGTCGGAGGTGATTGCCGACCGATCTGTGCTCGATAAGAAGATCGAAGAGGTTGGCGAAAAGTTCAAGAACACGGACAAGATCCCCGTGCCGGACTTTTGGGGAGGCGCTCGTCTGGTGCCTCTGGAGTGGGAGTTTTGGCAGGGACGAGAAAGCCGAGTGCATGACCGGGTGGTCTACGTGCGAGACAGTGAGAAGGACGACTGGAGAATCGAGCGAATTGCTCCTTAGATAGAGTGGAGCATTGGTGAACGTGATAGAACGTGAGCTACTCTCACGCTGTGATCCAGTGCGTTAGCCAGTGGTGAGTGGTGAGTGCATTGATTGACACTGAAGCCCTACAAGCTGGCTACTGGACAGAAGCCCAAAGAATGTATATATGATTGATATGGGTCACGAGCATTTGGCTACAGTATGGCTAAAAGTGTTAGAATCTAAAGGGGCTATTTGAGAGGGCCGGTGACGGGTCGGATGTCGGTCTTGTCGGTGTACTTGGCCTGGGCAATGCCGATCTGGGAGTCCTCGAGATCGTAGGTCACGTAGGCGTTTCGCAGGAAGGTGTCGCCGAACAGAGTGATGTTTTGGGACTGGATGCTGGACTGGATTCCAAACAGGCACATGCCAAACGCGTTGGGCAAGATGAGCTGGTTCTTGTGGGCAGTGATGGTCACGCCGTTGAATTTGAAGTCCAGAGAAATGTCCTTGTTGCAATCCACGGTGGTCATTCCGAAGAAGAGATCGTCTGACTTGATGTCCAGCTTCTTGGCAATGGTCTGGTAAGCCTCGTCGGGAAGGTAGGTGAAGGAGGTTCCGGAATCGAGAACAGCCGCACCAGTCTTGACAACCTCTTCTCCGTCAAAGGTGATGCTGTTAAAGTCGACAAGGAACTCTCGGGGGTCGGCCATGGGCAGCACCGTGAGTTCTCCGTCAAACTTGGCGTGGTCGATACCGCCAAGCAAGAAGGTACCGTTGGTAGCATTGGCAGAATCGAGGTACAGAGAGTACACTCGTCGGTCAATGTATCCGGCCTTCTGAAGAGCCTCGGGGAAGTTGGTGTAGTGGGGCTGGCCCTTGTGGACCGATTCAGAACCCTCAACAGAGACACCGAGAACTCCAGTGTTGCCCTCAGCGTTGTCGGCACAGGCAAACTGGAAGTCGGGAAGCGAAGCACTGCCGATGGTGAGAGTGTCTGTTCCCCAGTGTCCGGAGGCATTGCCCTTGACGTACTGGATGAAGTACTCCTCGTCAAGAGAGTGGTAGGTGGAAGACTTGGACTTGTCGAACTGTCCAGTTGCCTGGCAGGCGCCCTGGTTGCAGTCCTTGGTGTCGGTGATGTTGTAGACCCAAAGATCCGAGGAGCCCGTGTCAAGCAGCAGGTTGAACTCCTGAGCAGGGGTACCGAGACCCAGAGCGATCGAGTAGTACATCAGCTCGTTAGCAATGACCACGGGGTCCGGACGGGAGTTGTGCTGGATATGGTGCTGGACAAACTTGGAGTCCTTATGGTGCTGGGTGACCGGGAAAGTGAGCACCTTGGGGTTGCCAGGAGCAGCCGAGACAAGGGCCAGGAAAGAAGCTAGAAGGGTTGTGGAGAAGAGCATTGGAAGATGTTTGGTCTGAGGAGGAAGAAAGTCGGGAGTCCAGGCCGTATTAATACACCAGGTCGCACGGCACTATTGAACCACAGACTCTACACGCACGGCACCATTATCTACAACCATGCTCAGCTCACTCTGGTGTAACATTGATTCGGATTGTCTCATAGTGGTGAACCTTGAGAGCCGTTGCCAAGTGCCTATCGTACAGTAAGGAGTACTCCCCCAACCTGCCGAGACCTTGGCAAAGCCTACCCCGATAAAGAGTTCAATGTCAAGTGCAGTAGATGTCGATCGTATCAGCCAGGTACACCTGGTGGAGTGCATACAATGGCATAATTGACTCGGCTAGTGACATATATTGTCACCCCAGGTTGATTGACTTTGAGACACTGTTCACCCCTTCGCCAGCAGATGTTCCTTTTCTGAAACCATATCCACCCGGGCGACTCAAGCCGTTTAAGCCCCCCTTCTTCACATGTACATCACCCTTATCAGAGATGCAGGACGATGTAACACTGCGCAAAGTGGGCATATCACGGTCGAGATTAACTCACTGCCTCTTGTAGAGTTTCTCCAATATGATAGGCTATCCTCTTTCTCTCCACCCAACACCCTGGGACATGACTGGACAACTGAGCCCCCCACTGAAGGAAACAATCGAAAAGATCGTCACATTGTCAAACTCAATGGACCCTGTCTTCTCGGAGTTGGCGTTCTAACGTACAGGGTATTGTAAGCAGACAGCCGTGAGTTACTCACACCTCCAGAATGACACTCTTAGTAATATGGTACGATAAGACAACATGGTGAGAAGACACATTTTCTCACTACACAAGGATACAATGTGAGATGGCCACAGTATTGCGATTCTTAGGCTCAGATGAATCACTCGCTACCCTCTTCAAGGGCTCAAGATGACAGTTCTCGATCCATTCAGAAATGTGGCTTTCCCCTGTCACACGGAAGATGCTCTGACTTCGGCCAGTATTCACCTCTGGACTCCGCCTTATCTCCCGAATATCAACTATGGGCCAAAGTTATCGTTACCGTAAGAATATACGGGGCCCGACGAGTACTTGTAGAACCATGTAGCTATATCTCAGTTTCAGGCACCGCAAGGGGTAGGAATACCCCCACCAATTTGAAGAACTCTAGTTTTGAATATTCACTAAAATTAATTAGTGCCAGCTCTTAGAACCTTAATTGGTTGCTATAAGGTTTTGCCATGTGCATAGCCGCAACCTAGAATGTTTGCCTGACCAATATGGGGAAATACCAGACACATGAACAGCATTTTCAAATACGTCGACCCAAATGATCTTTCGACTATGTCCTGCACTCAGTAACATGAGCTCATCTACCTGTCTATGACTACACCACATCTACTGCTGCATTGTTTCTGACCTGAACCTAACCTATACGGCAGAAGTGCAAGAAAAGAGCGGCCAACGGACATGAAGTTGTAAGGGTTTCTCCAGAGATACCTGGTAGCTACCAAAAAATCTACCAAAAAGCTACTCCGCAACGGAGAATTGAACTCCGGTCCCCCGCGTGCTGAACTGGTGTTCTGACAGGCGGAAATTCTAGCCACTAAACTATTGCGGAACTTGTGGGATCCGGGGAGACGGAGGACCGATGCATGTGTCGGCTGATGACTAATAGAATTAATAAAAAACGTAATTGGGGTGCTCTTGAAAGTAATTCGGTCAGTGCTAAAAGTAGTCAGACCAACTGGAACCAACCTTGGCTATTGATCAGCTGTTTCAGTACGGTATTGCTGAGGCTCAGATCCGTCCGGATTTTCATGGAACATGAGTTAACGACATGGTTGTATGTACTTGTGTGGGCAAGAAGCCATCAGTCATTAGACCATTACGCTTCCAACCCACCTGGCTTAATTACATCAGCATCAACTATTCTCAAGTCTCGGGGACTGCGTTGGAGTTCGGTATTGTTTGTCATCCAGCTACAGCGTGTGTGGAGTAAAACGATTTGCTTAGAAATCGAGACGAGAGACCCCTGCCCTCTGTCAACTTCTCGACTCCTGGTATACAGATCCTATGGGCAAAAAAAAAGTTCATCCTATGCCCTCAGTTGAAAGTTATCATCACAAAGATCAGTAGTCTAATGGAAAATGAAAGTTTGAGCATCATCGGGTGTATAGGACGAATGAATGGAAAACAAAAGAATACTCCTTAAGGAGCTCCTTGCCGTCACCCAGAATCGAACTGAGGTTTTCACGGGACACTATTGAAAGGACCACAACGTGATGTACTAACCACTATACTATGACGGCCGACTTTTTCTCAAAACCTTGACGAATTCCGTGTCAGTTTGAAAAGCGTTGATTTTCGCGAAATTGGGTTGAATCGACAAGGTGACTCCTTCCATGACATCTTCAAAGCCCTGAGATGCCTATGAGGTGAAAAATTTGGCGTCTGTGCCTCAGATATGCACATTTTTCACCCTGTTTTGCAGCGAGTGAAAATAACGCACCTCGTATTCTCGAGACTAAGATGTAGCTAGATTATGCTTAAATGGAAAATGTTGACTGGAGAGACATGCACTGTTACTGGCCCAATACTCAAGTTGTAGAATATTCGAAGTCATCATAAGAATCTCTAAGACAGCCAAAATCTGGGTATACTGCTATTATTGCGGTAAACCTATTTTTGCGGCAGTCAGTGAACTCCTTCTTACTCTTGTAGGCTCACCGCATGCCCAGATCCATCAAGCCTGGCTAGCTCAATCGGTAGTGCGTGAGACTCTTATTCAAGACATCTCAAGGCTGTGGGTTCAAGCCCCACGTCGGGCTGTACACCTGTTGAGGTGGTATTTTTTGTTACCTGCTTCAAGAAGTGATTATGTAAACATTCGAGATAAACTGAAGCATTGCTACAAGTACAATGATTTAGCCCATACTTTTGACATGCAATCTAATACGTGCCAATAGAGACACTTACAAGTCAAAACAAACCAGCGTAACTACCGGTACTTAGAAACTAAAGATTCAAAAAAAATCAACTCTCATAAGGAGAAGCTATAAGAATTGCGAATTCTGTGGATCGAACACAGGACCTCCAGATTACTCTGACCGAAGAATGACTTCAGTCTGGCGCT
>ULGY01000037.1:0-10210 GCA_900519085.1 Yarrowia deformans | reverse complement strand
GGCACTGGGTGGGAGCTTCTGTCTCACTCTCCATCCATTGTGCACCCTCGCTGCCCACCGCGGCACCCAGTATGTGTGCCCTGTCCTGTCAAAGCCTTTCCCTGCATCCACCCCGCAGACAAGAGAGAGCCAGAAAAACGAAAAGTCAAGCCAGCCAAGCTACAAGCACCCCTGTAGCTATGGGAACGTGACTATGACAGAAGAGAAGCGATAGAGTTTCTTGATGAAGGAATCGTATATTCCTGCAACGGACGTTTTGGGCACATTCCAGGCCATTTCTTGGAACATGTGTCTGACCAAAGGGCATTGTCAACGAGTAACCCCGTTGGCTGTACGTGGGATCGAGAAGATCATGATGTATGGGATGAAATCGTGGGCTGAAATTGTGGGCCTGAAAAAATGAAAAAAGCAATGATTATACTAACTATAGGAGCCCGGGAAATAAGTCCTTGGGCAATTAGATGTCCAGGCAACCAACATATCCATGATTCAATCCATTATCATCGTATAGACTCCCCTTGTTCACCAGCTATCGCTCTCGGTTACTGGAGGGAGGGTGAACCATACTTCTCCATGTGCGGTAGACAAGTGTAGGCTATGGTTGCTTTTGTGAGCAGCCACCACCTGACTGTAGCCCAGGATCTTTTAGGAAATCATCACACCACCTCGAACTTCCATGTCCAGAGCAAAAAAGTCTCAACCGAAGCAGCACATGGGCTTCTGAGACCCCTTGGCCTTTGTTCAAGCGATAGCAATAGGTTCTAGACGTGTTGAACTGAAGCTTCAGGGTCCAGTCAAAAGGCATCGACATCACAGCCAAGCTCTGCGCTTTGTATCTATAAGGCGATTGGAACGAAACACTATGGACCAGTAATTTGTATGGCAATTGCTATGGCAAACCTGTATAATCATGTGGCTTTCACATTCATAGCTATACATCTTGGCTGGCCATCCCAGCTATTCAGGAGCAGCTGATTTGTTCCCAGCCTATACGCCCCTCTAACGATGCATCCCGCTTGAGCAGCCGTCCGTTCCCGAGCAAACAGAACAAGCGACTTCGGCAGGGTTGCGTCTCAGCCGCTTTCCCGTCGTCTGAACCCGCTTGCTAGGCCCTGAGGAGTCTGGAGACTTATGCACCAGAGTAGAACACAACTTACGTTTTCCACTGGCTTTTACGCTTTGCCTGTACGGATGTTTGTGAGCCCGCCAAATGTTTCTGTATTCGGGGAATGAAGTGCCGTAACTCCACTCCCTCTTCTCCTCATGTCTCGATCCCCCACTACCTAAACTCCGCTATGCTCTGCGTCGCCAATAAACAACAGATGCAACCATTCAACCTCTCTTTCGTTTCTTTTTTCTCTTGTTCAATGCCTGGGGTTGATTCTTTGAGCAAATAGATCGGTAGATGATGAGCAACCGAAACGACAGGTAGTTTGGTGTCCCCACATTGATCTTCAAAGGGCTCTTTGCTGGCTTAATTTCAACTCCTTGAAGAGAGCTAGCACTTGTATAGCTCTGCGATAGCGTGGGATCCACTTGGACTTGTGCTCGTACTTATATGGGAGCGTACTAGCACATCGGGATGAGTGAGACGCAATTGTGGCTATGGGGAGACTTGGCACACTCCCCCTGACTCTGTCTTAAGCGCCTGTATTCCATTCCTCAAAGGTTTCACTCAAATGGGCACTTCTGAACGCCACTGCAGCTAGCTACTTGTACTGTATGAAAATGGGTTATGGGACTAAAATGACAGGCACATACTTGTACAAGTACGGAAGAGGTGTGGCGTGTTCTGGTTGAGCTCTCACCTGACGGAAAAGACTTGAAGGAGCTGATTTATCTCAGCCAGATAACATGCATGATTCGCTGCTGGCGTCACAACCTCAACTTGTCGACTCTCTGGAAAATATTGTTACTTACCCAACCGAGAATCGAACTGACTTGAAGCGTCATTATGCCGTGCTGCAAGGGTGTCAACTCAAAAACGGGGTCAATAATCGGCTTTGTGAAAATATCACGAGTTTTGACAGGTTTCGAACTGTAGGAGGAGTACGATACGACTGTACCAGTCCCGGTTCCGACCCGAGTCCAAGGTATGGGTTTAACGTTACCAATCGCTCTCAATAAACTGCAATGTTTTTCCATGGAACCAAAAAAAAACATAGGACGGCGAAAAGAACTTGCGTAATTGCCGACGATAATTGCCGACGATAATTCCTGGTTATAAATTCCTATGAAATGTATAACAACAAGCCGGAGTAAGCGGCGCACGGGTGTGTCACTTTAGTGGAGAGCTTAACCCACACTAACGTGATAACAACTCTGCTTGTCTGAACTTTTTCCTACAGCACTATTTGTAGACTCTTTTTATAGACTCCCCGCATTGAGACACCCCAGTTGGCACCCCTGTTACCCGGAACGTTGCGACTGCAAAATCTAAGAAGTTAGGGCCTAAGTATTCACAAATTCGAAAACATCAATAAAAGTGTCATAAAATTCACCACGCGTGACATGAATGATCATAACTAGCCAGAAAACTGTCCGATTTGTATATAAATAATATGAAGGTATTCGAATCTCACCAATGGTACCGCCTGGCAGCTTTATATCATCTTGGATCCCTCATATAATTCCACAGCTGTCTTTCTCTCCAAAATCATCGACTCATTTTAAGTTCTCAAGGTTGAAGATCTTAATGACATCAAAATGCGATGAAAATATAACCATTTGAATGCTAGATGTCTCTTGGCCCAAAAAATGTACAACAGCCTGGAACGAACTCTTTCCATATGTATTTTTTCATGTCACGAGATGAGTTCTTTCATTTTACATCGTCCCTTAACTAAATTCAAGTAGTTGGAAACTCCCAATTCTGGCACGTCCGGGTCATGGGGCGTTATGGGTGGGAAAAGTCAGTCTCCCCCGCATTGACCCATGAAAAGTGTATTCTGGCTTGTGACTAGCAGATGATAGCTACAGTGAATGGAATAATAGAAGCGCGCAGGGCCCCCTTCTTGTCAATCGTATTCGCTTAAAAAAGCCTGTTTCTCATGGGCAGCATTATGTAAGTTTCCACGGAGTTATTAGTACGAGTAGTTGTCACGGAGTTCTGACTCGATTTGGTCCATCTGGGTAACAGCAGATCTTTCGAAACCTCGTATGTGCGGCTTCGAGAAGGAAGCTACACTTGTAGGGTTACTGTACCAGGGTCGTTTGAATTTGAGTGTGAGGGGACCTAGCTACTTGTAGTGTACCACTCACTTGGACAGGGGAGATCGGCCCGAAATGTTGAGTTCAGAGTTGGAAGGAGAACAATGGCATTACAAGAGTTCGGTGCAGGCTAGAAGGCCGTTTCTGGTCCATTGATAGTGAGATGCCAGAAAGGTGGGCACTCACAGATGCGGCGTTATGTTTACGTCACCCGAAAGTGCCAGATACAAGCACAAGTACGATACTTGTACTGTAGTCAGATTGAAGCCTTTGAGTCACTTTTGGAGAAAGCAAACCACTTTTGTCAATCCGATGTCACCTCGAGGCGAAGATTCCAGAACATGAGACATTCCATTGTCTTCATGTAACAACCGCAACTAACCCCGGAATACTCCTCAAATATTCACAACTAACGCCAGCCTCCCCCATTAACTCCATCTATATTTCTTTGTAGTCCTCTATACACTGTGGGGTGTTGGACATTCCAACCTTCTTCTAGTCTCATCTCAGTGATGCAGCCCAAGGGCGAGACTATTGCTCCATTCGTCCAGTAGAATGTACTACGATCTGAGCCCTCCGTTTAAAGCTGACTTGTAATCACTCCACCGAGAAATTTACAGTGGACAGGGGTGAGTAAGAAGCTACAAGCACAGCACAAGTGTACAGAACATCTAGTTACATTATGAGGTCTTCACTCTAATTCTTTCCGGCTCGTAAAATGCACCTCTTGCTTCCAGCTAAGTTTCAATATCTAATTTATTACCTCTGACTGATCAGTATCCTTTTACCATCTATACATCCTCTAACCTCGGTTTCGTCGACTCTTGCCAGGTCTCGACTGCTTGCCCTTCTTGACAGGAGCGTTATTTCTCTTCTGGTTGAACCCAGACATGTCTCCCGAGCTCTCGCTGGTGTTGGCCTTTCGGAACCGCTTCTTACCGCCAAAGCCAAACTTGGCGTCCTTGGCCTGTCTCTTGTGGCCCTTACCCTCGATGTTGTGGTTCTCGGAGGCAGCCTCCTCGACGGCAATGTCAAACTCCTCAGAGGTCATCTCCTGACCAGCACGTTTTCGCTTGAGCGACTTGATCTTGTCCATAGTGTCTCTCTTATCCTTGGCTCGCTCCTGCAGCTTGTTGTGCTGCACCTTCTTACCGAACTTCTTGAGATCTCGCTGTCGTCGAGCCTCCTCCGAAGCCTTCTTGGAAGTAGCCTCGTCGATAAGCTTCTGCTTGAGCTTCTCCATGTGTTCGTCGGACTTGACCATCTCGGCAAAGTAGTCCAGAGGTCGGGTGAAGGGCACCTTGGCCTTAAGCAGCTCCTTTCGAGCAACCTGGGCAGCGTCCAGACCCTGCTTGTAAAAGGCCAGCTCCTTCTCCATATCGTCGTAGATGTCCTTGAGCTCGATGGCTCCGGAAGTATGCACAAGGGTGTCGACAAAGGTCATTTTGGCGTAAGGCAGAGAGATTCGAGCCTTGGCCTGGATCAGAGCAGGCTTGTTGTTCTTGGTCACCTTCTGGTAAGGGATGGCATCGTTGTCGGAATCGAGCTCCACGTCTGAGAGGGGAATATCCTCCACCTCGTTCTCGGCGTTCTCAATCTCGGACTCGGACTCGGACAGATCCAGTCGGGTGGTGTCGTAGAGCTGAGGGACCTCATCATCATCTTCCTCGTCGTCCTCCTCCTCAGCAGCGGCAGCCGCGAGCTTCTTCATCTTTCGAGCATCCTTTCGAGACAGAACGGGGGCTTCCTCGTCCTCGTCCTCGTCGTCCTCGTCGTCCTCGTCGTCCTCTTCGTCCTCATCATCTTCGTCCTCCTCATCATCTCCATCGTCCTCGTGGACAATCTGCTCCTTAGCAACTACTGCCAGATCCTTGGGCTTGGGCAGAACGCCCTTCTTGGCAGCAACCTTGGCAGCCTTGTCGTTGGCCTTTGCAGCCTTCAAAGAATTCTTCAGCTTGGGGGCTCCCATTCTTGTAGATCGAGTGTGTGTGTGTGGTGTGTGAGAAATGGGACTATGCACCAGAGGAATTTTTTGGAAAACCCAGAAACTTTTCAGATAGAGTTTTGGCGCAGGAGAGAAGGATTTTGGAGGCCCTTCATGCTCTGATGGCAATGGTTAATTGTGTAATACGTGATGGTTGTCGCAAACTTATCAACGAGTAAGACCTGTCGATAATTATTTGAGTATTTAGTGCAACCACAATCCCTGTTCTAAGAGTTTTGTCATCATTCGCCTCCCAAGTAGTGCCTGCCCGTTGAAACCTTATGCACTTTGATAAAACCTGGGAGGTCGAGAGGTGACTTTTGGAGAAGTGCGATTTTGGGAGGTTTGATGTGCATTCATCTGAGTAATCAGAAGAAGTCGAAGTATCATGATGATTCGAATGGCAGATTGTTTAAACAAGAGAGATACACAAGGTATCATGGAACGCAAGACCTAAAACGGATCTTGCCATTTGTACGGAGGGGGCTGGTATACTCACTGACCCATCAGTTCCTGTGCAATCCAGCTCTTTATCAGCAATCTGATACCACAGATATTTCAATGTAAGGCAATATTGCGGTTGCTATAGCACATGTAACATATTGGTTGCGACTGGACACCAATTACGACTCAAACCCAACGTTTGTGGGTTGGTTAAGGTACCCTGTAAGTTAACGAGAAGAAGCACCCGAGCCATAGAGTGGCAACGTAGACAGGGCCGTTTGCGTCTTATGGCGACCCGGAAAAAGAAATGCTTGCAGACAGGGCACTTCATGGGTGATTCGATAAAAAGAAAGGAACTCGTGGAATGTCAAGGTGGTGGTGTGTACAGGTGTGGTGGAAGGGCCACCTCACACGACTATGTACTCTGAAACGGAAACGTCCTTACGAAGATCGACGAGATCTAATTTCAGAAACCGAACTCGAATTCATAGATCCAGAAATACCAGATCCGTGGGCCCACCTTGGTTTCATATCCATTCGTGAATTACCCATGGCGAGAGTCAGTTGTAAACTCCAGCTATGCACCATGCCCTGTCACCATATTGGTTTCAATATTGGAGTCTACTTTGGAATGTCGTGACTCTGGAAAAAGGAAATACAGCTGGCTGGAGTTTGGATACTATACCACGGGTGCAATATACATAGGCTCTAGTACGAGTACGAGTGGTCTTGCAAAAAGCACTGACAGAGTGCTTGCCGGAGGTTCATCGGCCCAGAGTGCCGCTTCAACACATTTGACATTACACCTTCGTATGTACTTGTACAGTACAGTACAGTACAGTATTCGACAGCTGGACGGCAAAGTACTAGTCCAGACATGCATGTATGTACAAGTAGCGTCCAGTATGTATGACTACCAGGTGGCTAGATACCTGTACTCGTACCGGTATCTACGAGTAGTGCCATTGACACCGCACTAAATCAATACATGAATAAAACCATATACCTCATCATCGCACTAGATTTTACTTACTAGTAATTGCCGTTCAGATTATCGTACGATTCACTAACAGCCGTGAACAAGGTCTAGTTCTATAGGCGCCGTTATATTTTTAGCACGATGAAGCAGCCGCAAAAAAAGCAAGTCTCCACACCCCTGATACCCCTTTGCAACCCTGATGACAAGGCTCTACAAGCACGGGTACAGTTTAACCTGGAGAACTGCTTTTTCTGAAAAATTCAACTTGTTGCAAAAGCACAGACTTTTCAAAGACATTTAAAATCTAAACAGGCTTTCGGCTATGCGTAAGGAGTGCACATCAGTACAGGTAATTGTTCGCTTGTCTGGCTCGAGTTACAGGGGTGTGTAGAGCTGTAGCAGAGCGTAATATTTTCACGTGTGAAACCATCTGTTCGGAAATGTCGGAGTTCGAAACTGACTCATCGCGGTGACACCTTTGCTATGTCTTAGTTCACGTTTTGCTGTTAGCTACGTCGTACTTTCCCACGTTTGTACGAGTAGTTGCTGGGCAAACAAAGAAGAGAGAGAAGCGGGATTGACTGCTTGAAACAAAGACAGTCATCCGCTTCAACTGGATCGTATTGTACCCCGCGTCGCGGGAAGTATCTCCACAAATCTTTCTTCCCTTGCGGCATGCACCCCTCATGGTACATTTTGGCATGTGCTGGGTTGTGGGTCCTGTATGCATTTACAGGGGTATTGAGGAGGCGTTAAAATGTAGCCAAGTCGGCTAAATGTCTGTCAGAAAAATAGTACGGGATAGAAAAGGGCACAAAGAAGATGAGACTTGTTCTCGATACGTACACTTTTGAGCAACACCCTCGTTTCGTTCAACAGAAATTACGTTTTATACCCCGCCAGAATCAGAAGACCATTTGATGATATTTTTTCTAACAAAGCACATGAAGAAAATACACGAGCAACTCGCATATCGCGTACTTGTACGTCGTCCATGCTTGGATCCACTGTGCAGTGCACGTATGTACGTTACTGGGGATGAATCTGGACTCGTGGCCCATGAGTTTCGCTTCGTATCAGGAGGATATTAATTCCCCATTTTGTCACCCCGCATTGTCTTTGTCAAGTGTGCCACACGTCAAGCAGCTACGTCCAGCTGTCAGAACTGGAAGTGTTTGACACAACAAGAAGCTGACAGGATATCTGACATAATATTATACAGCAGATCTAACGGAGGTGCGGAACCTTTTTTGCGCACATTCAAGACAAACCAGTACATGCACATAAGTGTCAGCGCGATCAGAAACGCTTGACGTGATCTTGTCGTGTTGCTGTGATGTTTGAGAATGAGGTGGAGGGTCGACCGTTGATGACGATGTCGTGTTGAAGTCGTTTACGACCAAGCTCCTTAAAAAAGAATGTGAATCTAACGACGCGGTGGAACCAGGCCTCACAATTGTGTTTTCTCAGAGCGCGAGTATCGATGGCTGGTGCATACAGTATAAGTAGCATAAGTACGAGTGTACACACACTTCAAGTAGCTAGAGCAAGTACCGATACAAGTAGCGAAGATGTGGCGCGACACGCTCTGACGACTATTAAGCGCCCAACTTGCGCGGCTATTCCCACTGTCAAAAAACATTGAGACAATATTGTTGAGTCATCACAAGTTTTTCTCTCAAGTAAGTGTTCGCACCTCTGCAATGGCGATGTCCCAAGCGAGAACTATTTTTTTTCAGACTTGCCACACCAAAGCCTATATGAACCAGAGAGAATATTAATTGTCAGCAGGACAGAGCTGAAAAACGGGAAGACGTATCTTACGTGGTATCAAAATGATCCTCTAAACCTCCCTGATTTGGCAGTACATCTAGCTGAGCTGTCAATAAGACTACTGAAGGAATAGACAACTGATACGATCCTCAGAGCTAGCAAAAGTGGTGGCGCAAGAAGAAAATTGGTTAGCCTGAAGAATTACTCAGGAATACAGAGTTTTACTCACTTCGTTTTTCTTTCTTTCTTTCTGCCCTGTCTTCCCTTTATGATCTCTTTTCTTCTCCCTCGCAACAGCCTCATCTACACACGTCCATTTTAGGTTACTGGTATCTAAATATCAGACAGATCAAAGTTCCAATTTTTGTGTGAACGGTATTAATTATTGCATCTCCAGTTTCTCACGACATGAACCGCTTACGACCGCTGACGTCTCCGATACGCACGTGTCGGCGCCATGCTTCGCGGTCGTCCGGGTTCCGCCACCAGGAGTACAAACGACTCGATTATCCAAAGGCTCCGACTCTGCTGAAAGAAGTGCCACCAGAATTCAGAGCAGTGACCCCGACACCCGAAAAGGAGTTCACGGTGAAGAGATACAGCCGCAACAAGGCTGGACGCAAAAAGGCGACCAAAAAGCTCACCTTTGCGTCACAGAAAGACGCCCTGGAGTTCGAACTGGCTCCTGCGGCTGAGATGAAAAAGACTCAGATGAAACGGCTTGAGAGTCTGAGAGAGGCACAAGCGGAGTTCAAGGCTGATATGGACGCTCAGGTGGCACGAAACAACGGTGTTTTTGCTGTACGCAGAGGATTGGTGCCAGGTATTTATTTGCATTGGGATAAGGTGGTCAGAGAGACAGCGAAGTTCAGTTCCAGTGAATGGAAGAAACTGGAGACTGTGAAGGAGGCCCAGGAATGGATGGGAATGTATCACGTCTCGCCTGAAGATGTGTGCTACGATCCCTTTCTGTCCAAGATTTCGTTCTTTGAGCAGTTGCTCTCTGAGGAGTCAAAATTAGAGCCCGAAGAGACGCGCTGGTACGCTGTGAAACGGGGCAGGACTACAGGGGTGTTCAGCAACTGGGAGGAGGCTGCTGATCAGGTGATTGGCGTCACCGGAGCTGTCTATGCTTCATTCGCCACCGATGAAGAGGCTTACACGTATCTAGGAGTGACGAAGAGGGAATATTTCGACAGCCTGCAGCAGGATGTTACAGAAACAGACAAGGAAATGGTCCGTCAAGAACAGCAGAGTGCTCTACAGCGTCATGCGTACGAACAGGAGCAGAAACGGATCGAGTTTCTCCAGTATGCCGAGGCTAAGCTGTACGTTGATCCTCCTAAAGGAGGCAGCCCGAACCGAGTCAAGCAGTTGCTGACCAAATGTCTACAGATTCAGGCACAGATCAACAAGATGATCTATCTTGACAAGATGCGCAAATTCCAAATCCAAGCCATTTATGAAGAGCTTAACCAGATGACAGAGGAGGAAAAGCGGCAATGTCGGGACAGTCTCGACAGCCCGTTTCTTGTGGACGCCTTCGATGTGTTCAACGATCCGGAGTTTTTCGGCTTTTACCGTGCATATCTCCTGACCAAAGAGAATTACGAGCCAGTCGAACATAGGCCTCAGAGTAGGTTCCGGGAGAAGAGGGAGGAAAGGGATACTAGGCCAACCTCAGCAACAATACCGACCACGGAACCACCGCTTTCTGAATCAAGTGATGGCTTCTTTTCATCCACTCAGGAGCTTTCTGAGCGGTCTGAGCCTACTTTGGAGAATTACAGTGATGCCGAGACGGAAAGAAAGCCTTCTTT